>JAOWBW010000296.1:1653439-1789407 GCA_026119855.1 Campanula takesimana | reverse complement strand
ATGTCGATATTTGGCAGGGGGAAGTCATCCTTCGGCGTAGCTTTGTTGAGATCCCGAAAATCCGCACACACTCTAACTTTACCATTGGATTTTCTGACAGTCACCAAATTTGATAACCAAGTTGGATACTCGATCACGCTTGTCACGCCCCGGAAATCTCAAAAAAAAAAAAAAAAATCCATAAATAAAAACATTACAAAATGTACATCTCCAAAATGTAATATACCAAACCGGCGCGTGAATTCAACTATAAACCAATACAATCAAACAACACCTCAACGAGATTATAACTCGGAGACTAGAAACAGATGCGGAAGCAAAACAACTATTAACAAAATACCCAAAGTACAACCGTATATACACACACTGAACGACTATGAACCCACATAAAATACATAGAGGCTCCGAAGAGCAACTATCCCAAATACGATCAACCTGCTCAGAAGATTTCCCGCTACAACGGACCTCACAACGCTACCACTTGCTTTCCTGGGGGGGTTAAGGAAAACAATTTGAAACAAGAAACGGGGTGAGATAAAATCTCAGTAGTTACTAAATGCATCTACATGGCATAATATCATGCAATCAACGATATAACTGAACAAGTAAATCACATAACAACAAATGAGAAAGCTCCCTATCGCCAACTGTCCATACCAGTTCGAAATAACGACTAACTCATCATGCAGCACATAAAACTGAAATAAACACGTAACAAAGGATACTTAGCCAAGGTTTCACCAAACTGATAGAACAATCGCTGCACCAGCTTCAACCGATCAACCAATCAACAATAGCAGTATAACAACTGAAGAGAACCCCGTCAGAACCGACCAATCAATCAATCAACCCACCAAGCCATCTTCATAGTAGCATAAAAGCTGAAGAGAAACCCGGTAACCGGAACCAATAACAATGAGAGTGTCACGAAAGGACAAGAACCATGACACAAAGTCATGCTCGGTAGCTAGATACATTCCCAAAGGAAGCTAACTTATCTTTTCCAAGGCCATCTGGAAAAGGGGTAGAAGGGGGGCAAACAATGGTCAACATTATAATGGACTTGGCTTTGCCATTATAATCTCTCACATCGCCCGATGCAACAAATATGCCAGCTGGGCTTTCAAATAAATGCTAAGTAATAAATACTAGCTTAATTAAACAACTTAGGGTTCAAAGTAGGGAACCATACCATTAATCACCATAAAGATGCAACGGTTACTCATGAAGAGTTTAACACAACGATAACAGAGTTTCTCATGAAGAGCACAACAACGATAAACGGAATTTCTCATAAAGAGCACAACAACGATAAACGGAATTGCTCATAAGGAGCTCAACAACAATGATTATTAGAATACAGTAATTTCATAATGAGGAACCATACCAGATACATTCCAAAGATGATACTCACTAGTTAATCATAAAGAGCACAACCCAAACGGTCGCTCACAAATGGCACAATGACTATTACTCAAAATTATCCTAAACGTTTACTCATAAAGATGTACTAGGACTACGAACTCAACCATCTCATCACACCTGAAATTCCAAAGTAGGAAGTCAGAATGAATACTCCTTAAGGTTAATCCAACCGTAAGTACCCAATTGCCAATTCACGCTTTACCTCCGTCCATAACGAACCAATTCTAAACACCCCAGACGAATCTAAAAGGTTACCCTTATTAGAACATGATCACGACAGGACTAAACCCTACACTTTGGTGTTCAATAACAACCCTCTAGGTACTATAGGACATCGCCTAAAACCTAGACCAAGTCTTACTCGAAAATAATTCGATTGGAACAATCACGAACACATCATAAGATGCCCAAACATTCCCAAACAATACTTGATCAAATTACATAACACCATTGTTTACAAGGAACCAATTTCAATTACCATAGTGTTCCACGGTGCCCAACTAAGTCAACTAGAATAGTACTACGGAACCTAGACCGAGACTACACCTTGATCTTAAACCTCAACAATAGACAACCATTCTTGTCTGGAACCATGCGTCCAATAGAACCATTGCGTAGTACTCGAGAAGATCTTTCCAACGATAGTTTACACGTCCAAAACGGAGTCCGGACGAAGAAGTTATGGTCTCCGGAAGATTGAACGTAAAACGGACAATTTTTTATAAAGTGTTCGGCGGACATTATGAAAAATCCATGTTTTAGCTCCGAATTTCACTCCTTTCATTCTAAAAACTTAGAGTACCTATATATACTTCTATCCTAACATTTAAAGACAAGAAAACTTAATTCATGTGCCTCTAAAACCCCAAATAACTCCAAAATTATGAAAGAAACATAAAACTAATTTCACAACACAAACTTAATCGCAAAGGACCAATCTATCACTAGAGTGTACTACAATGTTCTCTAAGGTCGACTAGAAGGACACCCAAGACTTAAACCAAAACGCATTCTTCAATCACACAAAATAACAAATGAAAACTTTCAGATGTTCTGTGCGGCGCCAAATATGGTCTGTGCGGTCGCCCAAAAAGGCCATCAAGCAAGAACAACCTTTCAGATAGATGTGCGGTCGCCCAACCATTTTTGGGCGGTCCGCCCAACGCTCTGGTCTGCCGGAAATCGGAAGAACAAACTGGATTCTTCCATTTTCAAACCAAAACACATTTCAACCAAAAACCCAACATTCCAACTAGTTGACTAATGTACCAAAACAACTTATAAGTCTAAAAGGACTTATAAAACAACCAAAATCAAGAATCAAACCCAACATTCATAAATCACCATTTTTGATCAAAACTCACTCAAATATTCCAAATAAATTCTAAACTCATCCAAACTTCAAATATAACAACTCAAACATCATATAAGCATGATATGAACATTTTAGCATAAAAATGGGGGGGAAAGCAACTTACTTGAATTTTCTCAAAGTTGTCGGAACTCGAATATTTTTTGGCTTCCTACGATCCTATAGACGATCCCAAACAAGATTCTGTTTTAAGAAATGAGAAATAATGAGAGGAAGATGATGGAATATAGAGAGAAGTGAGAGAGAAAACTTACCCTTTCTTGACAATGGAAGAGAGAGAGAGAAATGAGCTGGGAGTGGAAGGGAGGATGAAAGTGAGGGAGGTGAGGGGAAAAGAGAGAGTAAGTATGATGATAAATTAGAATTTACACATAGACCCCCTCCCCTACACACTAACACAATAGTCTTATACTCCCCACTAACAACTAAGACTCAACACTTCTACACTAGCACTAAGGATCCAAATAAAATGCTAGTCATAATTTATTATAACACATAAAGTGCACACATAATTCATTAATTAAATAATAATTTAAATAAATAAATGAGCAAATAAATAAATAATAATTGTTTATTACTAATAAAATAGAACCTAGTTTTCGGGTCGTGACATTCACTCCCCCTTAAAGAAAATTCGACCCGAATTTTAACGAGACTTACCCGAAAGACCAAATAGGTACGGATACGATAGTTCTGCCATTTCTTAAATTCCTCAATTGTCCAATCTAACCCACTACAAGGTAACCTTAAATGATGATTACGATAACACTACTTCATGAACCGAATCGTTCCATCATTATCTTTATTACTAATCAAAATCCGTACTCAAAATCGAAGAATCCAAATTATTTCCATACATAATTCTCGAGATATCTCAAGCTCGCCTTATTCATAACCTTAACTACACCGCAAAGGTACTTCTATTTGTAAATCGCATACTCAGTATTATTCCCCTGAAATTCAAAACATTATCATCTCAAGCTTAATTAGCTTTTAAAATATGAAAAGCTAAAGAAATTTTCCATCCCATAATATTCACCAAGGCTATATCTCTAAGGATTCCCATTATAGTGCTCTCGCTCTAGATAGCACCTTAAACTAGTGGTGTAATATAAACCCAAAATTTTAATACAAAATGTCCACTTAAATCTACGCCATAATATCACCGTCATAACACTCCAATCCTTGAAAGCCTAAAATAATTACGAATACTCAATAGTCCGAAAATGATCTAAATTTTATCTTAAGGGATTTCCCTCTAACTCCCTTTTTAGTTAATATATGTGCTCATATACCCAAGGAAATCACCAATCTCAAATCCTCAATAGCTAAGCCAAGTTAATCCTTCACGCATACATTTATTAACCTAATGATACTTAGCTCAATAGTACTACCATCATAATAAGCCATTAGCTAGCAACGTTCCGACTGACCCAATACCAAATCATGATATTCCTTAATTATGCCCAAGTATTGATACTCAACTTTCTTCACATACCCTTGATCCAATTCGTGTAACGCCACCAAGAAGGGATTTAGAACCATAGAACCACTATCTAACCAAAATTTCAAAATGCCTTTAACATAGATTGAGAAATTATTACTCTCCCAAATGTACTTAGTCCTTTCTAACTTAACACGCTTATCACCATTAATGATCATAACTCCTACAAAAAACTCATCATCCCTAACAAATCGTACACCTCTCCATACTAATCCATTCCGATACATTCACGGAGATGTACTAAAGTGACCAAATTTTCCTCTAAAGATTCTCATTGAATCCTCAACTCCTATAAACCAACCGATACAATATGGATATTGATCTAAATATTAGCATTACAACCTTGTACCACAACAACCCAATTTAACCCAAGTTCCCTATCGATCAAGCGACATATTGCCCCCAATATAAATTATACCCAAGACTTCAAAATTATATTGCCAACAGAATAAGCTAAATCCCCAGCACCACCTTATAATAAAGACTTTCTGACTTTCAAGATATAACCTGAACATTATATATACTTAGTATGATCCTAAACAAATTCAAACATACTAATTATAGAAATATTCACCACCTATCGATGGCACACAAGAAATTCGTAACGCACGGAAGCTAAACATACCACTTAACTCATCAATATCTCGCATAGGTGACATAACCAAATCATCCATATATACTAGTAACAATCACGTAGTTCCGTATTCGAGAATACACCTCAACATAAATCCATGAATGATAACAATCAGGCGAACATAGCACAAAACGTTGTCCACTTTACGAAATAGATATGCCCGAGCTATCAGATTTGCATTCTCGATTCCAAACCAACTCACCCCAAGGGGACCAACACTATTAATATCAATCTATACTTGATATACCAGGAGAGAGGAACACTCGACGTCAACATCACACTCATAACTCCACCACTTCTACCTTAACCTTATCTTCCAAGAAAACTTAGTTTCTAAACTGCTCAAAGTTATAACACCCAAGTATTGAAATCTATCCAATATCAGAGTTCTTATTCTTTTTCAAGATCTAAATCCATTGCTCTGATACCAACTGTCACACCCCGGAAATCTCAAAAAAAAAAAAAAAATCCATAAATAAAAACTTTACAAAATGTACATCTCCAAAATGTAATATACCAAACCGGGCGCGTGAATTCAACTATAAACCAATACAATCAAACAACGCCTCAACGAGATTATAACTCGGAGACTAGAAACAGATGCGGAAGCAAGAACAACTATTAACAAAAATACCCAAAGTACAACCGTATATACAACACACTGAACGACTACGAACCCACAATAAAATACATAGAGGCTCCGAAGAGCAACTATCCCAAATACGATCAACCTGCTCAGAAGATTCCCGCTACAACGGACCTCACAACGCTACCACTTGCTTTCCTGGGGGGGGTTAAGGAAAACAATTTGAAACAAGAAACGGGGTGAGATAAAATCTCAGTAAGTTACTAAATGCATCTACATGGCATAATATCATGCAAATCAACGATATAACTGAACAAGTAAATCACATAACAACAAATGAGAAAGCTCCCTATCGCCAACTGTCCCATACCAGTTGAAATAACGACTACTTATCATGCAGCACATAAGACTGAAATAACACGTAACAAAGGATACTTAGCCAAGGCTTCACAACTGATAGAACAATCGCTGCACAGCTTCAACCGATCACCAATCAACAATAGCAGTATAACAACTGAAGAGAACCCCGTCAGAACCGACCAATCAATCAATCAACCCATTAAGTCATCTTCATAGTAGCATAAAAGCTGAAGAGAAACCCGGTACCAGAACCAATAACAATGAGAGTGTCACAAAGGACAAGAACCATGACACAAAGTCATGCTCGGTAGCTAGATACATTCCCAAAGGAAGCTAACTTATCTTTTCCAAGGCCAATCTGGAAAAGGGGTAAAGAAGGGGGCAAAACAATGGTCAACATTATAATGGACTTGGCTTTGCCATTATAATCTCTCCCATCACCCGATGCAACAAATATGCCAGCTGGGCTTTCAAATAAATGCTAAGTAATAAATACTAGCTTAATTAAACAACTTAGGGTTCCAAAGTAGGGAACCATACCAATTAATCACCATAAAGATGCAACGGTTACTCATAAGAGTTTAACAACAACGATAACAGAGTTTCTCATGAAGAGCACAACAACGATAAACGGAATTTCTCATAAAGAGCACAACAACGATAAACGGAATTGCTCATAAGGAGCTCAACAACAATGTTATTAGAATACAGTAATTTCATAATGAGGAACCATACCAGATACTTCCAAAGATGATACTCACTATTAATCATAAGAGCACAACCCAAACGGTCGCTCACAAATGGCACAATGACTATTACTCAAAATTATCCTAAACGTTTACTCATAAAGATGTACTAGGACTACGAACTCACCATCTCATCACACCTGAAATTCCAAGTAGGAAGTCAGAATGAATACTCCTTAAGGTTAATCCAACCGTAAGTACCCAATTGCCATTCACGCTTTACCTCCGTCCATACGAACCAATTCTAAACACCCAGACGAATCTAAAAGGTTACCCTTATTAGAACATGATCACGACAGGACTAAACCCTACACTTTGGTGTTCAATAACAACCCTCTAGGTACTATAGGACATCGCCTAAAACCTAGACCAGTCTTACTCGAAAATAAATTCGATTGGAACAATCACGAACACATCATAAGATGCCCAAACATTCCAAACAATACTGATCAAATTACATAACACCATTGTTCACAAGGAACCAATTTCAATTACCATAGTGATCCACGGTGCCCAACTAAGTCAACTAGAATAGTACTACGGAACCTAGACCGAGACTACACCTTGATCTTAAACCTCAACAATAAGACAACCATTCTGGTCTGGAACCATGCGTCCAATAGAACCATTACGTAGTACTCTAGAAGAGCTTTCCAACGATAGTTTACACGTCCAAACGGAGTCCGGACGAAGAAGTTATGGTCTCCGGAAGATTGAACGTAAAACGGACAATTTTATAAAGTGTTCGGCCGGACATTATGAAAAATCCATGTTTTAGCTCCGAATTTCACTCCTTTCGTTCTAAAACTTAGGAGTACCTATATATACTTCTATCCTAACATTTAAAGACAAGAAACTTATTCATGTGCCTCTAAAACCCCAAATAACTCCAAATTATGAAAGAACATAAAACTAATTTCACAACACAAACTTAATCGCAAAGGACCCAATTCTATCACTAGAGTGTACTACAATGTTCTCTAAGGTCGACTAGAAGGACACCCAAGACTTAAACCAAAACGCATTCTTCAATCACACAAAATAACAAATGAAAACTTTCAGATGTTCTGTGCGGCCGCCCAATATGGTTTGTGCGGTCGCCCAAAAAGGCCATCAAGCAAGAACAAAACCTTTCAGATAGATTGCGGTCGCCCACCCATTTTGGGCGGGTCGCCCAACGCTCTGGTCTGCCGGAAATCGGGAAGAACAAACTGGATTCTTCCATTTTCAAACCAAAACACATTTCAACCAAAAACCCAACCTTCCAACTAGTTTACTAATGTACCAAAACAACTTATAAGTCTAAAAGGACTTATAAAACAACCAAAATCAAGAATCAAACCCAACATTCATAAAATCACCATTTTTTATCAAAACTCAAATAAATTCCAAATAAATCTAAACTCATCCAAACTTCAAATATAACAACTCAAACATCATATAAGCATGATATGAACATTTTAGCATAAAAATGGGGGGGAAAGCAACTTACTTGAATTTTCTCAAAGTTGCCGGAACTCGAATATTTTTGGCTTCCTACGATCCTATCGACGATCCAAACAAGATTCATGTTTTAAGAAATGAGAAATAATGAGAGGAAGATGATGGAAATGTAGAGAGAAGTGAGAGAGAAAACTTACCCTTTCTTGACAATGGAAGAGAGAGAGAGAGAAATGAGCTGGGAGTGGAAGGGAGGATGAAAGTGAGGGAGGTGAGGGGAAAAGAGAGAGTAAGTAGGATGATAAATTAGAATTTACACATAGACCCCCTCCCCTACACACTAACACAATAGTCTTATACTCCCCACTAACAACTAAGACTCAACACTTCTACACTAGCACTAAGGATCCAAATAAAATGCTAGTCATAATTTATTATAACCTAAACACACATAAGTCTAACACACATAATAATAATATTAATAGTAAATAATAATTAAATAAATAACATGATTAATTCATTAATTAAATAATAATAAATTCAATGAGCTAAATAATAATAGTTATTACTAATAAAATAGACCTAGTTTTCGGGTCGTTGACAACCCTGATGAAACCCACACGGAGTAGCTTCTCATTTCTTCCTTCACTTTCAAAGACCATTTCGGTTTAATGCGGCGCAGCTTCTGTTTGACTGGCTTAGCGTCTGGAGCTGTCGGGATTCTGTGCTCTACGATCGAGTTGTTGAGCCCCGGCATGTCTTTATAAGACCATGCGAACACATCCACATATTCTTTGAGTAGCTCAATCAGTGCTTTCCTTTCGGCCCCGCTGAAGAAGCTTCCAATCTGCGTTTCCTAGGCTCGGCTTCGGTTCCCAAATTCACGCACGTTAACACCTCATCGGCAGCTTGGGCTCGAGATTCTTTTTGATTAATAACCTGTTCTGAAATTTCTTTAATGTATTCATCATTTAATGTGTCTGTGTCTGCCTCTTCTAATGAATCATTATTAACTAAGTGTATATCATTAGTTTGATTATTAGCCAATTTATCAGTTAAAAGAGTGACTATAGAGGGATACTCGGAAAGGTCGAGGGTTTCATTCATGGCAAAAGGAAAAATAGCGTTTGCAACAAGATCATAGTCTTCAGACGTAATGTCGTCAGACTTAGAGGAAGACTCGAATTCAAAATGTAAAACACTAGACTCTGGGGACGGGGATTTTGGGTGAGTGACAGGAGATGCTGCGAGAGTGGCGACAGGAGAAGGAGTAAGCCCCAATGTCCCCACCATAAATTCCGGAGTAGCTATAGGTCCTCTGATTGTGCACCAGTTATTGAGCTTGTCCCCCATGGGTACCACCAATGTCCTCGGATATACGTCCTTCTCTGATTCATCCCCAATAGCGGCTACCATGTCTTCGTGCAGCCCCAGATTACCCAGATGTTGAAGCAGATATTGGCCGTCCCACGTCTCAGTCAAACTCGGAGCTTCTGCAGTTTCTGCTGTTGGCTTGTCAAGGGTTGCGGCTTCAAGTTGATCTGCCAAGTCATCTGCAACCTTGGCGGAGTACTCATGCTTGATGGTTCTAACTCTGCCTGTGGGTTTGTCATATTCCATGTAAGTCAGCTTCATGTTGGACCAATCGAATTCCACATCCCTGAAAATCTCGAACCCTTTCTCTGCAACTTCCCGGTGTGGTCAATCCATGGCTCTGCGAACTCAAAACACAAAAACTCCTCGCCTTCCCTGACAAAGTAGCTATTCAGGGACAGGCGGTATGGCCGCATTTCAAGCTTTTTGTAGGGAAGCTTTATCTTTTTAGCAATTCTATCCTTTGTTGCTCCATCTTGTCTTCAGGAGTAAAGGTGTATCCTAGACCAAACAACCCTCGATGATCAACCTCTTTAACCAATTTTGTGGGGCATTGCTAGTTCTTACCTAGCCCCAGCCCGGTATGAAGCCCATGTTTCGTAGCATCCTCACAATAGGTGACACCCTATCTGAAGCCCTGGTAAGGGCAATGGCGCAGATCTGTGCTTGGGCCACTAATTCAAAACCGTTGAAGAGTCTGCTCTCTTCCCCATGCTGAATCTGTAAGACAGGAACGCCCTTGGTGTCCGTCCCTTGGGCATTTATGAGATCGCTGTAGATGATGGTCACTTCATTACCAGATTGAAACTTCACACACTGGTGCAGGGAAGATGGGACAGCGCCCGACTGATGTAACCATGGCCGCCAAGGAGGAGTGAGAAGGTTGCGGGGATGTCTATGACGTGGAAGTCGGTTGGTAGGATCTTTGTTCCGATGGTAATGGGCAAGGTGGCTTCGCCTATCACGGCGCGGCATGTAGAGTCATATGCTTTGATGGTTTGCTTGGATGGGCGTAAATCAACTCCATGAACGCCAACCACATCCATCAACCTTGAAGGCAGGATATTAATAGCAGAACCATTATCAATGAATACACGGGGACTTTTCTTTCCATTCACCTCGACAGTGATGTATAAAGGCTCATTATGATCAACTCCGAACACTGGCTTGTCTAGCTCCGAGAAAGTGATGATGTTTCCATAGTGGATATTCCCAATCATGTGCGTGACGTTCTCTGGGGTAGTAGTGGATGGTACCATGGTGGCGGCGAGGTTTTGCTCGAGCATGAGGCGATGGGCTAGGGAGGAGGTGAGTAGGGACCATAGTGAAATATGGGCTTGGGTTTGTTTGAGTTGAGTGAGGATAGGGTCTTCTTTGTCTAGGTCGGCTTGCTCGGGTTCCTTCCCAGAGATTTTCTTTGCACCTCTTGGGTCGGATTGGTACACTTGACCGGATCTTGTAAGGAGACAAACTTCTGCACGTAGCTCCTCCAAAGATAATGGCGTGTCACGATAAGGGGGCGAAACTTCGGTATTTTCGGCTTCCTCGAAGATTTCGGGCCAAGAAAGAGGTTGAGAGGGTTTGGGACTCTTTTCCTCTAGAGATTCGACTTCATTAACTAGTTCTTCTAAAGACAACAAGTACCAAGAAGGTTCTTTATTATTAATCATACAACCCATCTCATCACAGTCCGCCACAACAGGCTCGGCCGGATCAGTGATCTCACTAAGTTCTACCATGAGTACATTGCTAGCTACATAATCTCTAGGGTCTTCGACAACTCCTTTGTGGATGAGCTCTTGCACGGCTTTCTTGAGTTCAAAGCATTCTTCGGTAGTGTGACCGGTGCACTTGTGGTAGTGGCAAAACTTTGACAAATCGCAACCAAGGCGGGGGAGGTGCCCTTCTAATGGTTCGAGAATTTCTAACGTCACCAATGCCATGAAGATATCCACCATCGTGAGCCCTATCTTGCCAAAGGCATCCATGAGCTCTAGGATACTGATCTCGCATGTTTGCACCATATTCACCCCCATTATTAGGAAGGGGGTTACTCACCACATTAGGACCCTTCGGCTTCTCAATCTTCTTGTCATTGATCAACCTTGAACTACGCGTTTCAGTTGAATACAACCATCCGTTGTGTGCCCGATGTGCTTGTGATACTTGCAGAACTTGGAGGCGTCCAAATCGGTTCTTGGGTAAGTGGGTTGGTAATTCTCTAAAGGCTTGATAAGACTTCTCTTGACTAACACGTCAAAGACTTTCCCCATAGGCATTCCAAAATCGTCAAAGTGCTCCCTCTCTCTTTGCGGCGGAGCCCCATTCCTTGTGACAGCTTGAACATCTAGCGGGACCTCATTTTGGACCATATTCACTTGGCCGACGGACTCCTTTCCACCCATAGGAGGCGCAGGCGCAGTAGGAGCCTTGTAGCGGAAGGAGTTGTTGTTGTTGGTCTTTGGACTTTCCTTTGGCGGCACAATCCCAGTGAACCCTGCTTCATACCTTACTCCGGCGTCAACCATTTCCCGCAAGTCAGGGAAATAACCATTGCCGATGGCTGCTTTCATCTCAGGCAATAAACATTTGTAGAATATCTGTTTCTGTTCCTTTGCTTTTGGTGGGTATTGGACCTCGCACAACCGGTGATTCCATCTCTTGTAAAAATCATAAATAGCCTCGCCGGGCTTTTGCATAGTGTTCTCAAGATCCGTTCGATTCATATGCCAATCCAAGTTAGCTTGATACTTCTCGTAGAAAACGACACTAATTTGATCCCAAGTTTGCCTCTCGCCTGGTTCTAGCCCCAAGAACCAACGTAGAGCTATACCATCCAAAGTGCTATAGATTACGCGATCCATTTGTTCGTTGGTGCGGTCACGAGCCCTCATGGACAACACATAACTATCCAAATGAGTCTTAGGACACGAGTCACCATGAAACATTGCTACTTTAGGCATCTGGAAATCTTTGGGGAGAGCCCCCACTTGGCTAGGGTTGATTGTCTTGGTAGTCGGTGCACTTTGCTTATCCACGGTCTCGATCAACTTGCGCATTTACTCTTGCATGGCCGTAACCACAGGGTGATTGGAGATGTCGGGGATAGATTCTGATAGAATGACGGGAGGAGTAGTGGAAGTAGTAGCAGCGGCCATCCCAATACTCAGAGGCAATGAGGGTGCGGGTAATTTGCTAGCAGAGAGGTAGCCACCAATCAGTTCAGGGGAAGGTTCATAGACAGCCTTGTTCTTGCTCATGGTAGTGAAACCTTGTTGGGTGTAGAGAGAAGGAGGTGGAACATTGCGGTAGCTTGGGAATGGGAAGGTAGTAGCGTTGGTGTTGGAGGGACAGTTGGTATTGACCTCTTCATCCTCGCCATAAATGAAATTTTTACCATCGGGCACCATTCTAGTCCCCTTTTGCTGAATGTGGTCCTTCAACAGTTGGTTCTGGTCTTCCAAAATCTTGTTACTTTCCTCGAGATTCTTGATCTTGGCTTCGAGACCGGCGAGGAAGTTCTGGAGGCTTGGGGGAACACCATTGAGAGTAGCCTCAATGTTGAGTTCGGCGGCACTAGCAAGAGGAGCAGAGACTGAAGATGAAGCGGGAGTTGACATTGCTGATGACGAGACTGAGAACGTGGATGGAGTAGAAGCTTCACGTTGTAGTCGACCACCCGAACGGATCCAAACTTGCTTTGCTGAAAGGTTGAAGGGCAATGAAGCTTTTAGGAGAGGGGGAAGGCTTATGCAAAGTATATTTTAATTTACAAAAACATACATTATTTACATCCTAATTGGTTGGAAGGGGTACCCCTTTTTCGCAACTAGTTAGAAGACTACGATTAGTGGAGGTCATCACTACGTCTATAGACCCCTCGTTTTTCACCTGCATTGCACACCCCCAAACGGACAATTTGGGCGAGGGTCCTATAGGGCAAGCGGCTTCCACCAACCATCGGATCCTACGACTAACCCTTCCTTAAAGGCATTTAACGTGATGTCTATGTTGCATCCTTCACAAGTTAATGATGAGCGGAGATCTTGACAACAAACACTCATCTCACCATGGCAAGTCCCTTGTAGGGAAATCAATTTTTTGTGCACTTTCTCTCAAAAGATCTCGATTCATCATTGACTTGGGGATGACTGACATGGACAGCACGTTAATTGACTATTAAGGAAAAGCTAGCCAAACCAACCGGTCAAAACCTAGGTGTGTTACCTACACTAGTGTGGGTTGACATGGGTTAGGTAAAAGGTTCCCACCGTATATGGTGAGTGGAATAGACGAGTGACTCGAAAAGAGTGCGACAGTAGCGCACAAATTCCTGCACATCGAATACTCCGGGTAATGGGGACCTGTGCAGTGCTGACACGGACTGTGGTAGTGTGTGGTAAAAACTAATTCCTTTTTTAGGGAGAAAAGAGAGAAGTTTTTAATGTTAGGATGATGCAAATGTAATGCATGAGAGAGAGAGAGAGAGAGAGAGAGAGAGAGAACAATGTACAAGGGAGCATAGCAGAGTTTTGTTTGACCCTAATACTAAAGCAAAGATAACAAGGGTACATGGTACAAGGTACAAGGTACAAGTATTAACATGGCGGAGTGCGCGGGTGCATGTGTAAACATGGCTTAACTGTAGGGGGCACGTGAAAACATGGCAAGTGTGTGCATGTGCAAACATGGCAAGTGTGTGCATGTGTAAATATGGCAGGTGTGTGCATGTGTAAACATGGCAAGTGTGTGCATGTGTAAACATGGCATAGTATGTGGTGCATGTGGAAATATGGCAAACATCATGATGTGAACGAAAGTTAGACCCACTAAGTTTGCAAAAGTTTCAAAGTAGTCCCCAGCAGAGTCGCCACTGTGAATACCCCTTTCCGATGAAGCGACGCATGGGAAGTATCTTGTGATTATTTTTATTTACAAAAGGGAATATTCATAACGACATTAAATTATGAGAGTCGCCACGCCGTTTTAATTAAAGCCAAAACATTGAAAAAAGCATTTTAGTGGGTTCGGGTGTCACGACCCGAAAACCCGCCTCTATTTTCTAATAATAAATATCTAATTATTTATTTATTTCTCATTTAATTGCTTAAATTATTATTTAATTAATAATTTATGTGTGCATTTTATGTGTTATTATAAGTTATGCCTAGCATTTAATGGGTTAATTGTGCTAGTGTAGAGAGTTGGGTCTTAATTGTTAGTGGGGAGTTATTTGTATTGGGTAGAGTAGGGGAGGGGCCCTAAGTGTAACATTTCAAATTAATCATCTCCCTACTCCCTCTCTTCTCCCTCACCTCACCCATTTCCCAGTTTCTCTCTCTCTCTCTTCCATAGCAAGAAAAGGTAAGTTTTTCTTCTCTCCCTTCTCTCTTCATTCTACCTATCTTCCTCCCATTATTTCTTAGTGCTCATTTTATGGAATGTGTTTAGATCGTCGATAGGATCGTAGGAAGCTAAAAATATTTGAATTCCGTCATCTTTGAGAAAGTTTAAGTAAGTTGCTTTTTCCCCATTTTTATGCTAAAGTGTTCATTTCATGTTTATATAATGCTTTAGTTGATATATTTGATGTTTGATTGAGTTTGGGATTTATTTAGAATTTATTTTGGTTTTTGGTTAAAAATGGTGATTTTGATGAATGTTGGGATTCAATCTTGGTTTTGGTTGATAAATGGTGTTATTTAGGTCCCCTTTAAGTTAGATGTTGTTTGGGTACTTTGGGGATCAAGTTGGGAGTGTTGAATTGTGAGAAATTTGGTTTTGGTTCGAAAATGGCGAAACCCAGCTCTGTTTTCCGGCCTGAAGGCAGACCAGGCGCCCGCCCGTGAGACCCCAAGCGCCCGCCTACATGGCCAGTTTCTTCGACCAACCTTCTGTCTTTAGTGATCGCCCGCCTGACCCTTCCTGGGCGCCCGCCCGCCCTTTGTTAAGCGCCCGCCTGCCCTCTTTCAGGCGCCCGCCCGCCCCCCTGTTCCAGAAATCTGCCTTTTGCTTGGTTATGACCAAGTGACTTCCCTAGTTTAAGTTTAATTACTCTAATTGACTTAAGTTAACATCGTGGAACACTTTATTAATTGGAATTGGTTCTTTTATGAATAAATATGTTATGGAATTTGATTAAGTATCATTTTGAGAATGTGGGCCATCTTTGATGTGTGGTTTGGATTGGTTTACCTTTGTGGTAATTTATTTGAAATGGTTCCCTACTTTGGAATCATTAGTTGTCCATTTAAGCTAGTATTTATTACTTAGCTTTTATTTGAAAGTCCAGCTGGTTATTTGTGTATCGAGTCAGGCAATGGATAATGCTATAATGGCACAGCCAAGTCCAGTATAGCATCGCCCATTGGTCCTTCTTCCTCATCCAGATTGGCCTTGGATGGGTTGAGCTAGCTCCTTTTGTGAGTATTCTAGCTACACGTTTTGGAGCATGACTTTGTTGCATGGCTCCCGCCCTTCGTGGCACGTTACTTTGTTATTGGTTCCGGTACCGGGGGTTTTCTCTTCAAGCTTTCATGCTACTATGAAGATGTTGATTGTTGAAGCTGCGCAGCAACCTTTATTTGGTTTTATAAGTTGGGAAACCTTGGCTAATATCCTTTGTTAATTGTTTATTTCCGCTGCTATCTGTTAAATGATAATTGCTATGTGCTATGTGAATTATTATTGATTATTGCATCATAGCATGTCATGTAGTTGCATTAGTAACTTATTGAGATTTATCTCACCCCCTTTTCTTTTGTCTTTGTTTTTCCTTAACCCCCCCCCCCAGGTGGAAAGGATTAGACTCGCTTATCACGAGACAGGACGTCGCGAGGGTTGAACTTTTGGGGCAAGTTGTTATTGGTGGGTTTACATTACATAAATGTGTAACCTTTTGGGAATAGTTGTACCAACTTGACGTCATTAGAATTTGTATATTTTATTATTTGGGGTGTAAGCTTATGGAGCTTACACTAGTTTATATTTTGTTGTTCAAGTTGGATTTCAAAACTTTGTGTTATCATCTTTTGGTATAAAAGGAATTTTTTATCTTCATTATTTTAGAGTTTATTGTTTAAGTCGACGTCCAGCTCGCGCACTCTGGGCCCGCGGGGTCGGGGTCGCGACAGTTTGTATCAGAGCTATGGTTTATCTCTAAGTATAAGTCTAGGTGGACTAGTATGACCTAGGAGGGTAGTTGTGTTCGGAGTGAGTAACGGTTGATGTTTTATGCAGGTAATTGTTCTCAATGGCTAGAAGAAGAACGGGTGAAGGTTCTAGTGGGGCTTAGAATCAGAATGATCTTCGGGAAGAGAACTGTGCTATGTTCCAAGGCATGTTTGAGGCGGCCATGAAGGCAATTCATGACCAAGGTCCTAGAGAGGAACATGTGGCACCTCCACGTTACGGGTTGGAGCAATTTCTGAAATTAAAACCAAGAGAGTTTGACGGTGAGCCTGATGTGAAGAAGGCCGAACTATGGATCGAGTCAATGGAGAAAATTTATGATGTGTTTGGGTGCACGGACGAGGATAGGGTCCGGTTTGCGGCTTATAAATTGGTTGGGGCCGCCGAGCATTGGTGGAAAGGGGTCAAAGCGAGTTGGGATGATACCCATACAGTGTATGCATGGGAATTGTTTGTACGGAAGTTCAAGGAGCATTTTATCCCGGTGGTGGACCAGAACCGAAAGGAGATCGAGCTACTCAACTTGGAGCAAGGTTTGTTGTCTGTAGCTCAGTACTCGGCTAAGTTCACAGAATTAGCCCGGTATTGTGACTATCTTGTGAGGACTGAGGAGCAGAAAGCCATGAGGTTCATCCGCGGTTTGAAGACTTCTATCCGGACTCAACTTATAGCCCAGAGGATTGTGACATTCCAGGATGCGGTAGACCGTGCATACTTAATCGAGCAGGATATAGAGGAGCATAAGAAGAAGGTCGAGGTGACTAACTCTAGCAAGTAGAGCAAGCCACAATCCCGTTCTGATAACCGAGGTAATTTTGGGGGACAATCTCAGTCCCGAGGGCAACCAATCCCAAAGAACCCGGGTACTACTTTCGGGAACCAAGGGAGCCAAAATAGGAGACTCTGTTCATATTGCCAAAGGGGAGGACACTCGGAGGACCAGTGTTGGAAGAAACAGGGGAAATGTATTAACTGTGGGCAGTTGGGGCATTTTGTGAAGGATTGCCCGAGACTCAGAGGTCAACCGACTGGGGTAGGAGCTGGGGCTCCACAGGGTCAGAAAAGGGATGCTACGGGAAAGGCCAAGGTCCAAGGGAAAGTGTTTGCAATGAATCAGCATCAGGCAGATGATCCCTCAGTGATTGGAGGTATTGTTTCTATATCTAATGTGAGCGCGCGTAAGTTAGTAGATCCAGGATCATCTCATTCTTACATTTCTGTGCAATTTGCTTCTTTACTAAATGCTGCATCTGAGTCTTTGCCCTATGTGTTAGAGGTGTCAACTCCTATGGGAGAATGTTTGGTGACCGATAGAGTATTTCGTGATAGTGACGTGCTTATATGTGGTCATGTCTTGTGTGCGGACTTGGTAGTCCTCCCGATTCAGGATTTTGATGTTATTTTGGGTATGGATTGGTTGAGCAAGTTTCATGCTTCTGTCGATTGTCGTAGGAAAGTTGTTAATTTTTCTATCCCTGATGTGCCTAAATTTGTTTTTGAGGCTATGCCTTTGGGTAGGAATATTCATATCATTTCTTATGTGAAAGCGAGAAAATTTTTGCACCGTGGTAGTGAGGGGTACTTGGCTAGTGTGCTTGATACTAGGAAAGAATCCCCTAGTTTGGAGAGTGTTCGGGTAGTTAGGGAATTTCCCGATGTTTTCTCTTCTGGATATAATATGCCTCCAGATTGTGAGATAGAGTTTTGTATAGACCTTTTGCCGGGTACGGCTCCGATTTCAAAGGCACCGTATAGGTTGGCTCCCGCAGAGTTGAAGGAATTAAAGGTTCAGTTGCAAGATTTTCTTGATCGAGGGTTTATCAGCCCTAGTGTTTCCCCGTGGGGAGCACTGGTTTTGTTTGTGCGGAAGAAAGACGGTTCTTTGAGATTGTGTATCGATTACCGAAAGTTGAATCAGGTTACAGTGAAGAACAAGTATCCTCTACCTCACATTGATGATTTGTTTGATCAGCTTCAAGGGTCCGTAGTGTTTTCTAAACTTGACTTGAGGAGTGGGTACCATCAGTTGAAGATTCGATCGGAAGATATTCCAAAGACTGCCTTTCGCACTCGGTATGGTCATTACGAGTTCTTGGTTATGCCGTTTGGGTTGACTAACGCGCCTGCCATATTTATGGATTTGATGAACCGGGTTTTCCATCCTTATCTTGATTCGTTCGTAGTGGTCTTCATCGACGACATTCTTGTCTACTCTAAATCTCGAGAGGAGCACGAGCAACACTTGAGGACAGTTTTATCCATTCTTGCGAGGGAGCAGTTGTTTGCAAAGTTTAGTAAATGCGAATTTTGGCTCGAGAAGGTGTCATTTCTAGGTCATGTGATTTCAAAGGATGGGATTTCTGTGGATCCTTCGAAGATTGAAGCCATAGTGGATTGGAAGAGACCCGAGTCAGTGACCGAGATCAGAAGTTTTCTGGGTTTAGCCGGGTATTACAGAAGGTTTATAGATGGGTTTTCGAGGATTGCTACTCCGATGACTCAGTTGACCCGGAAGGATGTACCGTTTGTGTGGAGTGAGAAATGTCAAAGTAGCTTCGATGAATTAAAGAAGAGATTAACTACGGCTCTTATTCTTGCGTTACCAAATGGGAATGACGATTTAGTAATTTACAGTGATGCTTCGAAAGAGGGTTTGGGTTGTGTTTTGATGCAGAATGGGAAAGTAATTGCTTACGCTTCGAGGAAGTTGACCCCTAGCGAACAGAATTACCCTACTCATGATATGGAGTTGGTTGCGATAGTCTTTGCGTTGCATAAGTGGAAGCATTACCTATATGGAGCGAAGTTTGAGATTTTCACCTATCACAAGAGCCTGAAATACCTCTTCTCTCAAAAGGAATTGAACAACCGGCAGCGTAGGTGGATGGAGCTTTTAAAAGATTATGATTGCACCATTTCGTACCATCCGGGCAAAGCAAATGTGGTAGCTGATGCGATCAGTCGGAAGTCTTATGTGGCATCAATGATGATTCGTGAATGGAAAATGCTTGAGAATGTTCGAGATTGGTGTCCTCGCGAATCGAGACGCAGGGCAATTTTTGCGAATATTAGGGTATCTCCGACCCTAATTCAACAAATAAAGGATACTCAGAAGGATGACCCAGAGTTGAAGAAGATTATGGATAATGATCGGGATAGACAGTATGTGGACTTCCAGCTTGACTCCGAGGGAGTGTTGACTTACCGTAGCAGATTGTGTGTGCCGGATATCGGTGGGATTAGACAGCGAGTTCTTGATGAGGGTCACAAATCCCGGTATACCATTCATCCCGGGAGTACGAAGATGTATCAGGATTTAAAACAACGATTTTGGTGGATTAACATGAAGAGGGAAATTGCAGATTATGTATCGAAGTGTTTGACCTGTCAACAAGTTAAAGCAGAGCATCAGAGACCCGCAGGTCTACTTCAGCCTCTTGAGATACCCGAGTGGAAGTGGGAACACATTACGATGGATTTTGTAACCGGACTACCCAGGACTCGAAGGAGGTTCAATGCAGTTTGGGTGATCGTGGACAGATTGACTAAATCTTCTCATTTCTTACCCATTGACATTTCCTATTCGATGGAGAAACTTGCGAATTTGTATATTCATGAGATTGTCAGATTACATGGTGTTCCAGTTAGTATTGTGTCAGACAGAGATCCCAGGTTTACATCCCGATTTTGGCAAGCGTTACAGAAGGCTTTGGGTACCGATTTGAGGTTTAGCACAGCATTTCATCCTCAGACTGACGGTCAGTCTGAGAGAACCATTCAGATCCTTGAGGATATGTTACGGGCTTGCACAGTTGACTTTCTAGATTCGTGGGATTCACATCTACCGCTTGCAGAGTTTGCCTACAATAATAGTTATCAGTCGAGTATTCAGATGGCACCGTATGAGGCTTTGTATGGGAGGAAATGTCGGTCGCCTATTTGTTGGGACGAGGTTGGGGAAGCAAAACTTTGGGGTGTTGACATGGTTCAGGACTCGGTGGAAAAGGTTAAAATTATTCGGGATCGATTGAAGACAGCCCAGAGTCGACAGAAGAGCTACGCCGATCACCGAAGACGTGATCTTAATTTTCAGACCGGAGATTTTGTGTTCTTGAAGGTATCTCCGAAAGTAGGCATCCGAAGGTTCGGGAAGAAGGGTAAGTTGGCTCCGAGGTTTGTTGGACCGTTTGAGATTTTGGGGAAAGTGGGACTTCTAGCATACCGTCTTGCGTTACCATCTTCTTTGGACCGGTTACATAATGTTTTTCACGTTTCTATGCTTCGGAAGTATGTTCATGATCCATCTCACGTGTTACCGAGGGTACCGGAGGATATAGAGCCTGACATGACTTACGAGGAACGACCGGTTCGAATTCTTGATTCTAAAGTCCAAGAGTTGAGGAACAAAAGCATTCCGTTGGTTAGAGTTCTTTGGAGGAATCACAATGTTGAGGAATCGACTTGGGAGCTTCGTGATGAAATAGAGAGGAAATATCCGTGGCTTTTTAATTCAGGTAAGTCTCGTTAAAATTCGGGTCGAATTTTCTTTAAGGGGGAGTGAATGTCACGACCCGAAAACCCGCCTCTATTTTCTAATAATAAATATCTAATTATTTATTTATTTCTCATTTAATTGCTTAAATTATTATTTAATTAATAATTTATGTGTGCATTTTATGTGTTATTATAAGTTATGCCTAGCATTTAATGGGTTAATTGTGCTAGTGTAGAGAGTTGGGTCTTAATTGTTAGTGGGGAGTTATTTGTATTGGGTAGAGTAGGGGAGGGGCCCTAAGTGTAACATTTCAAATTAATCATCTCCCTACTCCCTCTCTTCTCCCTCACCTCACCCATTTCCCAGTTTCTCTCTCTCTCTCTTCCATAGCAAGAAAAGGTAAGTTTTTCTTCTCTCCCTTCTCTCTTCATTCTACCTATCTTCCTCCCATTATTTCTTAGTGCTCATTTTATGAAATGTGTTTAGATCGTCGATATGATCGTAGGAAGCTAAAAATATTTGAATTCCGTCATCTTTGAGAAAGTTCAAGTAAGTTGCTTTTTCCCCATTTTTATGCTAAAGTGTTCATTTCATGTTTATATAATGTTTTAGTTGATATATT
The DNA here is from genome assembly GCA_026119855.1 of Campanula takesimana. NCBI lineage: Eukaryota > Viridiplantae > Streptophyta > Magnoliopsida > Asterales > Campanulaceae > Campanula > Campanula takesimana. Next base: position 1,767,658 of record JAOWBW010000296.1, on the reverse strand, counting down.
TGATGTTTGATTGAGTTTGGGATTTATTTGGAATTTATTTTGGTTTTTGGTTAAAAATGGTGATTTTGATGAATGTTGGGATTCAATCTTGGTTTTGGTTGATAAATGGTGTTATTTAGGTCCCCTTTAAGTTAGATGTTGTTTGGGTACTTTGGGGATCAAGTTGGGAGTGTTGAATTGTGAGAAATTTGGCTTTGGTTCGAAAATGGCGAAACCCAGCTCTGTTTTCCGGCCTGAAGGCAGACCAGGCGCCCGCCCGTGAGACCCCAAGCGCCTGCCTACATGGCCAGTTTCTTCGACCAACCTTCTGTCTTTAGTGAGCGCCCGCCTGACCCTTCATGGACGCCCGCCCGCCCTTTGTTAAGCGCCCGCCTGCCCTCTTCCAGGCGCCCGCCCGCCCCCTGTTCCAGAAATCTGCCTTTTGCTTGGTTATGACCAAGTGACTTCCCTAGTTTAAGTTTAATTACTCTAATTGACTTAAGTTAACATCGTGGAACAATTTATTAATTGGAATTGGTTCTTTTATGAATAAATATGTTATGGAATTTGATTAAGTATCATTTTGAGAATGTGGGCCATCTTTGATGTGTGGTTTGGATAGGTTTACCTTTGTGGTAATTTATTTGGAATGGTTCCCTACTTTGGAATCATTAGTTGTCAATTTAAGCTAGTATTTATTACTTAGCTTTTATTTGAAAGTCCAACTGGTTATTTGTGTATCGAGTCAGGCAATGGATAATGCTATAATGGCACAGCCAAGTCCAGTATAGCATCGCTCATTGGTCCTTCTTCCTCATCCAGATTGGCCTTGGATGGGTTGAGCTAGCTCCTTTTGTGAGTATTCTAGCTACACGTTTTGGAGCATGACTTTGTGGCATGGCTCCCGCCCTTCGTGGCACGTTACTTTGTTATTGGTTCCGGTACTGGGGGTTTTCTCTTCAAGCTTTCATGCTACTATGAAGATGTTGATTGTTGATTGTTGAAGCTGCGCAGCAAGCTTTATTTGGTTTTATCAGTTGGGAAACCTTGGCTAATATCCTTTGTTAATTGTTTATTTCCGCTGCTATCTGTTAAATGATAATTGCTATGTGCTATGTGAATTATTATTGATTATTGCATCATAGCATGTCATGTAGTTGCATTAGTAACTTATTGAGATTTATCTCACCCCCTTTTCTTTTGTCTTTGTTTTTCCTTAACCCCCCCCCAGGTGGAAAGGATTAGACTCGCTGATCACGAGACAGGACGTCGCGAGGGTTGAACTTTTGGGGGCAAGTTGTTATTGGTGGGTTTACATTACATAAATGTGTAACCTTTTGGGAATAGTTGTACCAAACTTGACGTCATTAGAATTTGTATATTTTTTTTATTTGGGGTGTAAGCTTATGGAGCTTACACTAGTTTATATTTTGTTGTTCAAGTTGGATTTCAAAACTTTGTGTTATCATCTTTTGGTATAAAAGGAAATTTTTATCTTCATTATTTTAGAGTTTATTGTTTAAGTCGACGTCCAGCTCGCGCACTCCGGGCCCGCGGGGTCGGGGTCGCGACATCGGGGGTCAAATTACAACAAGAGAAGAATATTGAACGTTATCACTCCTATTGCCCGAATTGATCGGTCTTTCTATCATGATGCGGTGTATGTAGTGTGTTAGTGATTTAGACAGGATCCGAAGATTGCCTACGTTCCTCTCAATGTGAGAAGCTCAGGTCAACGTAGTTCGCACAGAATTTAGAATAGGCAGAAGAATCGGGATCATGCATAATGAGGGGGGAATTACCTAAAGATTAGGGTTTAGAAGTAGTTCCTAGATCGTCCTCGGGTTGATGAACCCTAGATCATCATCGGCTATGAAATAACGTGTAATTATGAAGATCGCAATCCTAAATATAGCATAAATAAGGTTTTAATCTATGAACACGAAGAACACGCGAAGAACATATTATGAACATATGAATGAACATGCAAAGCATATGAAGAAACTATGAATAAACATGAAAGAACATGAATATTAAAGATCTACATTAAAAATGATGCAAGAACATGAAGAAAAAGTTAGAAAACTTACCTATGTTGGCAAGAAATAAACCTTGATCTCCTTGAGTGTTTGAATGCTTAATTAGGGAGAAAATTGTGTTTAAGAGCTCTAAAATTCGGACTTAAAGCTCTCAAACTCGGGATCCTTAAACCAATAGGCTGAGATTGGTTTATATAGTAAACTGAGGGGAAGATCTGACGGTCAGGATCATCCGGAGCAAGGTTGGCCGCCTGGCCATGATTGAAGACGGCGACGAGAGTGGCCGCGTGGCCAAGGTTGGGGGCGCAGCAAGGTTGGCCGCGTGGCCAAGGTTGCGGGCTGACGTGATTCCTAAGCTAGGGTTTCTGCATGGTTTAAGGAAACCATATTTTGACCATATTTAGGGTGTTCTAGAATAATGAGACATATTTTGGGAATCCGGGACAAGTTTTTGCAAGGTTTCTAATTCCTATAAAGTCCTTGTATATTTGGGAAATCCCTAATAAACTCATTTTCAGATCGGGTACTAACACCATGCACTTCCACAGAATCCTCATGTTGGACCTCAGTCGGGTACGTTGTTGGGAAAAAGAAGGCAAATGGAAGCTAAGTTTGAAAGGACACTCGATGGGCACCCCTTTGTATTGAGTAGCGGTGATTCTCATCCCCACCACACTCCGGTCAAAAATGAAAGAAAAGCCAAGGGCCGAGCCAAGCTCCATTTCACAAAGTTTGAGGATTTCGGAATGCCCATAAGCAAAGTATTTGAAGGATTGGTCAAACAAGGCCTCATGTGGCCCCTCGAAGATTTTCGGCCAAAGAATCTTGAAAAACGTCGAGACAAGACCCAAAGGTGTGCCTTTCACAACTACCACGGCCATGATACCAATGATTGCACCGCCATAAGATGCATCATCTCGAAACTAATTGAGAAGGGGAAGCTTGGACGCCCCCACACCCCCGACACAGCCAATGACCCGAGCGTCAACATGCTCAAATCTATGACTTCCCCGATGATCGATAAATGGAGTGGTGTCCGCCCCAAGGAAAAAGAGCCCATGGTTGACAGAGTTGTCAATACCAAAGTGGGAGAGCCTGTTTTGGAAAAATTGACAAAATCAGTGTCCCAAATGGTGGTTCCTAAAATCAGCAAAGCCGAAACGACGGAAGGCGTTTGGAAAAGATCAGTGGCACAGAAAATGTCTGAAGGGCCGAATGCCCCGGGTTGGGAAATGAATGGTGTTGCGGTTGCCACAGCAAACGACGGGGTTCTGAAACCTCTCCTATCAACCTCCCCTTAGAAGGAGTCTGTTTTCATCCTTAGGAAGAGCCAGTTGCTTTTAGGGCGTATGATAAGTCTTTAGGAAAAGTCGGTTAAGATGTCTGTTAGGTTTGGTTAAAGTCTTGACTCCCCGGTTGATGCCATGTGGTGACCATTTTGGGTCCATTGTCAGTTCTCTTAATAAGATTATTATTGCCATTTTTGCCTTGTCAAAAGCTTACAAAAAAAAAAAAATGTGTGTGAGTCTTTCACTCAAAACAAAGGTGTGTCTTCCAAAAAAAATAAAAATAAATAAATAAAAAAAATAAAAATAAAAAAAATAAAAAATGGAGATCAAGTTTTCTTAAAATAAAAGATCAAGATTTTCCTAAAAAGCTAATCCGATAATGAAGCATTTTTCTCAAATCATGGTTATAATTTCACCTTGAGGTTTAATATGCTAAAAGTCCTTCGCGGTTCTGTCCACTGGAAGCATTGACCAAGGAGCCCACATCCGAATTGGCGTTCGAAACAACCGTCCACATGAGCAATGAGATCAAACAATTGGGACACCGTCTACAAGAAGAAGCCCAAGCTTCGGAAGGCCAAAGGCGGTTACATCACAGGGAAATCCATACTCTCGCCGAATGCAATGCACGGAGATTACGCACCTTGAAAGGGAATCACCAAAAGGCTTGGCCAACAGGCAAGCTCCCAACTCGCCCTCATGAGTAGACGACCCCGGCAATTGCAACGCCAAGCCAAGTGGAGGCCTCGCGACATCTTTCCCGACGACATGGAACCCGAGTTCCCCGTGGAAGAAATGGAATATGCCGCCGACAACCCCTCCAACAACTGTGGAAGAAAATGGATCATCGTGCTTCATGGGAACCCATCCTTAAAAAAAAAATGTGAGTCTTCCAGCCTCGTAGGTTCTAGAAAGAAAAAAAAGGAGTCCATTCTGGACCGTGTCTTTTTATTTTTACAGAGTTCCGCACTTGGACATGTATGTACAAAGTTATCTAAATAAAAGAGTCATTTTCCTTCTCTTCTCTCTAGACTTGAGACATTATTTGCAATATATGTTTACTCTTGAAATTGCCTTGCTTGTTATTATCAATTGATTGCTACGTCCCCAAAATGACGAATTGACTTCTATGCATACTAGTCAATGACGACTCATTAAGGATGAATGGACCTAACACAAATGAAAAGTGCCAAATGCAAACAATTAATCTTGATATGAATAAATGTTGTGATCAATTGGCATGAAGAAACCATCAATGGCAAATCTTCCCTCATACATTACCCCGATACACAACCCGATACACCTTTCCTATACAAATCCTTGATGCGCATCAAAGGCATCCCGAGACAATGAAAAGGCGAGGATGTTGTTGCTCAACCACCAAGATTCAACCACGATCGCACGTGCGCAACCAAGCAAAGGACTTCCCAGATCTTCAAAAGTCAAAGTAAGAAGTGGCAGAATTCCACCAAGGGGCTACAAATGAGCCAATGTCCAAGATAGCAAGTTGGGGCTAATGTTTCCCCTCTCTCTAAAAAAATGATAAGAGAGAAAGAAATGGATAACGGAAAAAAGGAAAGCAAATGTATATTGGCAAAGAGGAAGTTTACCTCAAAAGCTCACCAAGTTCACTGCAAAAGTCCACCTCAAAGAACATCCCGAGGAGTTCACCGCAAAGGAAAGCGATCTACATCAGCAAAGCAACAACATCCTTTGAAAGGACACCAACCCCAGCAAAAGAAGGCCCCACGACCGAACTACGGCGACCTGAGCTCCTCAAACTGAGGGGAACGTAGGCAACCTTCGGGTCCGGTCACAGCATGAAATGAATCCATCAAACCTCGATCCTCCCAAAATGACCCGGTTCTCTTCCCTTGGTCCCATCAATGACCAATTTCCCAGATAATGACCAATCTCCCCATAAACACCTTTTAATCTTGCCATTGATCGAATCTTAATCTTAATTGATCACAACATTTATACATGTTAAGGCTAATTGCTTGTTATAATCTTGACTTAATAATAAACATGGTCCATTCCAGCAGTCATTTGATGATATTAACTAGGGCAAGTTTCAAATGTCTCAAAAAGTCTTCTTCTCTCTACATCTTAGGAAAGAGCTAAACACTTGTATTCTGTCGAGCAAGGGCTTCCTCCCGTTCCATGATAATACATTGTTCACCAAAATAAAGGGACTCTCTCCCGCCTAAATAAAGGCCCTTGCATGTCTCCTCCAAAAGATATATTAAGTCCTCGTTCTATCAAGTCGGCTGGATCACTTATATGAAAAAAAAAAAAAAAAAAAAAAAAAAGAAGAAAGGCACCAAAAAAGTAGCCCGCTAGGTTGAAAACCCGAAAGGGCGGCCTAGGCAAAAGAAAGAGTGCGTCATGAAAAAAGTGATGGGTTCCTAACGTCATCAAAGGCCGCGAGACGACAACGGGTCCACGCCAACATCAAAAGTCGGAGGACGACATTGGGGCTACCTCCACAAGGACATGGGGCTACTCCGAGACATTCAATGACATGGGGGCTATGCCACCATCAACAGCAACAAGGACATGGGGCTACCCCGACACATTCAATGACATTGGGGCTACGTCGCCATCAAAAGGAACAAGGAGATGGGGCTACCCCGACATCGACAACAAGAGGTTTCTCTACTCCCGACCGCTCCTAAGATGGACAAAGCTCAAAAGGACTTTATGCATATAAACCTCGCGGTTAAGTTAAAACCAAAATTTGACTAAACATGTTTCGTTAAAAGATTTGCCTTCAAAAGTAAGCATTTTCAAATTTAGTCATTTGGCATCATTTATCAAAGACAATGTTTCAAGCAAAATGCTTTTGATCTCCCCTCAAAATGATTTTTCCAAAGTCTTAGACCCTTTTTGTCCACAATGAGTCTTGAAGGTCACCCCCAGGCTCTTTCCCGGTATCAAGAAAATGTGTCAACCATCCCGCAGTGTAGGCTTGACCAAATCTTCGTCCCCCGAGTGACCCTTTAGGTTAAAAAACCATCGTCCCCAGAGTGACCCCTTTAGATTAAAACCTTCATCCCCCGAGTGACCCTTTAGATTAAAACCTTGACTTAGAATAGTCGTTATAGGCTAGAGCCTTTGTCCCGGCAGTCCTTAGAGGGACGTAAGACCAGTTTTCCCATCAATCTCCCCGAAGATGGAGTTGACCCCGGTCAAGCTTGGACTAAGAATAGTCACCATAGGCCGTCCCCGATGTAAGCCCAGTAAAAATCTGTCCCGTGTAAGTCAACCCTCTCCTATAGAGTCAAGTTGACCATATCCCCAGCAAGTCAACCCTCTCCCATAGAGCCAAGTTTACCATGTCTCGCATCTGACCCCTAGAGTCATGCCTCCTTGCGGATCTAAGTAACCCCGCGTACCTTCGAACTATGTTAGGCTTGATTCCCCGCGAACGGGATACGTAGGAATCCTATACCACTAGGTCCAACCATGCAACCAAAATCGGTTAAAGCCGTCGTCCCGTCAGATTGGGATGCTTATTTCTATCGACAACCCCGCTCCTTCGAAGCGACGTTGCTGAGGGGATCTGTAAGTACCCCAATCTGAAACCGACCTATCTTAGAGGTAGCCTTAGCACCGTTTCAGGGATAATCTAATAGGCCAGGACCTCCCTAGGATAAGCTATAAATTCCAGGACTACTCTGGTATAAAATTGGAAAAATCCAGAAGCTCGCCATGCTGAGCCGTACGGATGCTTTGGGTACTAGAGGGGCCTAGCCGTACGGCTGGTTTGGGCACCCTCAGTACCTATAAATAGAACCCATTGCTGATCATTTCAGGAGGGGGAGAAACATTAGAACTAAGGTTACTCTGTCGAATTCACCTCAGAATAGTGTGAGTAAGAGTGAACAAAGAGTGAAAGAGAGAAAGGAAGATTGGCCTAAACCAAGATAGGTAAAGCCACCTTCTCCCCCTCCCTTCTCTTCATCTAAGAAATCTATTTATCTTTGATCTTGTCATTTATTGTTGATCTTTACATTCTTGCAAGTCTTGTCCATTCAAGCAATATACATATATCTATTATTATTTATATTTCCTAGTCCAAGCCATGAGATGATCAAAGGTACCCTCCATACTTTGTGTGGAAGAGGTTTAAACCTAGTTTGATCATGGCTTGTTGATTGTTCATTTACATTCTTGTCATGGATGATGCTCTTGTTGTTCATTTTGCTCATTTTAAGCTCTGATGATCATGTTGAGGATAAAGTCTCAATCTTTATCCTCATCACCTTGATCTAGTCCAAAATTCTCAAGTTTGGGTAATAAAGATCCAATCTTTATGGTTTGTTCTTGTCCCTAAAGGATTAATCTTGCCTAGAAGAGCCATTTTGATGGTAAAGTTTCAATCTTTACTCATCAAATGGTCACTATGGCTCAAAAGGGCATATTGGCCACCTTTTTCATGTTTCTCCCATGATTGCCTTTGATCATGCCCAAACTCTTGTTTTGGGAGGTTCTTTGATGATCAAATGGCATAGGAATGAGTTGTTAATGTTATTTTGTGTTGGAATAACAAACTGGAATCAGAACAGTTTGGTCGAGTTCAAGCAGAATGCTCTGTATCTGCCTGGAACTGGACTGTTGCTTGAACAAACTGTAAAATCCCAGGAGTGGTCTCCCCATCCGTACGGCTACTTTGGCCGTATGGGGAGATTGACCATTTTGCCCTTCTGTCTTCTGTTTTCTTATCAAATAAACCCTTTTTCAGTTGAAAAGATAAATAAAAAGTTAAAACAAAGATTTTTCGTTAAAACACACACACACACATGCACTTTTGTTAACTAACAAGGGAGACTCGGCTTTGTCTGAGGCAACTTGGGAGGACGTAAAAACTCTTCCCAAGTTGTAACCTGATCTCCGAACCTTTGAACTCAAACCTTTGTCATTTTGTTGGGCTTAAAATTAACAAAATGTGGCGACTCCGTTAAATTGGTCCGGTTCCCGCGTTTGGTATTTCGCCCTTGAAACGTGATCGTGTTTTTTTTGGGGCAGGATCCTTATAGACGTGAAGTACTAAGAGACCCTTTAAGCTTGGACCACTCCCCACACTGCATTGCTCAAGTATCATTGCCCAAAAGATTGTCGAAGCCCCTTAAAAAGACTTTCGGTGCCAAATTGATAGAGGAAGCTTCAAATGTTGCACATGACTTTGCTAGGGCCATCGTTAGGGGAGGTGAAGTAAATTGCATTTTTGCTGAGGGAGCCTTTCAAATTAGAGTCTAGCCCCTACAGTGCCATCATCGATTGTAAGTAGAGCAAGAAAGGCCTATCCTTGATTGGGGAACATGCCCGAGCACAAATGGCAAGAAGGCTTTTCGACATTCTTTTGAGGTTAGTCTCACACATCTTTCTTGAGCGTAGCCCCTAGGGCTCATTAACTGTCAAATGAATCAAAAGAAGTTCTCATTCTTGAGTCACATAGCCCCTAGGGCATCATCATTTGTAGAGCAAAGCAAGAGACTCGTCCTCGTGCGAGGGAACAAACATAAGAGGACATGGCAAGAGCTACTCCATTCTCGGGAAGCCTTTTGACATACTTTAGGGGCACATGCTTGAAGAAGCTCGAAAACTGAGTCACACGTTGTTGCCATTTGTGATCCAAACCAATTAGTGCATTGAAAACAATTCGTGAAACCACTCACCCCTTTTTTGAATTTTTGATGACATATCAATCATGAGCTCATTCTCGAACGGGCCTTATTTCACATGACCCAAAAAATGCACATTGCAAGAACAATCTCTCTTATGCCAATAACCCAAAACGACCTTTAATTGTGCCATATCTTGTCGAACCTTTTGCAATTCCAAAGTTGACTCGCTGGGGAATTGACTTGCTGAGGAGATTCAATGTAGAACTTGTGTAGTTGTCTTCTTTAGAGGCCGGGGATATCCATTTCTCTTTCCCTTCTCTCTCTCACTCTCTCATTTTTTTATTTTTTTATGACGCACCCTATTTTTTGCCTAGAACGCCCTTTCGGGTTTTCAATCTAGCGGTCATCTCTTTTGCGTCTTCATTTTGACTCGATTAATGAAGAAATGTACATGGACTCTAGCAGAGGAGATAAGACATGTGATTTTGCGGTGGAGACCTTTTGTCACTAATAACGAGTGACATTGACTCGACTAGGGAAGTAGCCCCTAGTATTGACTTCATGTATTTATATATTTTTTGAATGACTCACGAAGGCAAGTAAGTCATTTAAGAGAGAAGAGAAGGAAAGCCCCAATTTGATTGCGAGAAACTGGGAGTATCGCTGATAGATAAGAAGCCCCTAGACTCGATAAGGAACGCAAAGCGACTCCAATTTTAGGAAAGTTATTCAATCTTGAGGTGATTAATTCATTGGAAAATGAATCGTATAAAGATGTCTTGATAAGTTTGAGATGAAGGCCGATCAGCATAACGCACTAAGGCTAAACATATGTTCTTTCTTGCATGAGACCGGACCCGAAGGTTGCCTACGTTCCTCCAGTGTAGAGGCTCAGGTCACCGTAGTTCTTATTGATTCTCCTTTCGTCGCGATGGTTGTTGATGTTGCTTTGTCCTTCGTTGATGGAACTTCTTTGCTTGAGGGGCATTTTTTTATTTTATTATATTTTTTTTTTTGTACTCTAACTTTTGCCTAGGTTGTTTTGAAGAGTCAACCTAGCGAGCCTTTTTTTTTTTTTATGTTCTCCCTTTGTGAAATGAGATATCTCCATGGTTGTTGCTCCACCTTTCTTCGTCGTTTGATGCCTTGACTTTGTCTTCTTCATGTTTAGCCCTAGTCATTCAAGTGATGGCCTTCATTCCAAAACTCGTTTAGACATCTTTTCATCATTTTGCCAAGAATTAAATTGAACAACTTGGAATAGTGTATGGGGACAATAACGACTTTTATTTTATGATAAGACTCGAATTTTTACACAAACAAGACGAGAGAAAACTTAATGCACACTTGGACTTTTGACTCTTTTTTTTAACTAGGTAGAGAAAGAGAAACGGAGATTGTTGTCGTCGTCTTTGTTGTTGTAGTTCTCTCCATTTCAAACCCAAGTTGCTCCTTGCTTCACAATTACCTCTTCCTTGATGAGTTCGCGCATCTTGAGACTCTCTAACTCTTCACCCACGGTAAATTCACCATTGTCAATCAAATCTTAGATGACGCCTCGGAGAGAGAAGCACCCCTCGGTGGTATGGCCACTGTGCTTGTGGTAGTTGCACCATTTACCATGTGCATGGTTCTTTGGTATCTTATTGGACTTGTACCCTTCCAAAGGCTTGATCTTTCCACTTGCTACCAAAGTTTCTAATGCTTTGGTTTGGGTCATTCTTAGGAGAGGAGTGAAAATTCAGTTGTCGGCGGCACCTTTGTGACTTTTGAGGGGAGAGGCATTTGAGCATGCATTATCATTGACCTTTGCCTTGCCGTCGGTGAATTCTTTCAAACGGGCTTTGAGTTAGGAAACCTCTTCTTTGTGAATCCTCCTCTCGTAATCAAGACGAGCCTTGAGTTAGGAAACCTCTTCTTTGTGAATCCTTTTGTCGATATCAAAACGGGCTTGCCACAAATTGTTTTTACGGCGGGCATCCTCGATAATTCTATCCATTTGTTCCCCCATTGATTTCATTATGCTGAGTAACCCTTTGTTGGACACGAAAACATTTCCGCCATTGTTGTTGTTGCCATTCGACCCACAAACAAGAAAAAGACTCAACCACATAAGGAAAAAAACTCTTTTTTTTATAAGTCGGAGGGACGGGGTCCCTTTTGGGGTTTCTATGAAAAATAGTGGAATCGTCACACTAGTATATAGAACTTCTCGCGGTCCTATATACTCATCGGATTCCACCAAGCTTGTGAATCCTATACATGATGGGATTAAACTAAATTAATGTAGTAAAGCATATATGCCGGGACGGATTTTTATTTTGTCCATAATAACCACTTGTTTCTCTTTGAAACGGCATGTATGATTTGAAAACATTAGTTTAGGGAAATCTGGGCACATGAAAACCGACTTGGTCACGGAGTGTTAGACCTTAACTAGAAAGTGTTGGCTTGTGCTCGGCTAAAGAGAGGCTTAAAGGTCACCCCCGGCATGTAGTCGTGAACTACGCCACAGGCTAAGGTTTATCGCTTCGGAAGAGTCAAGGTCGGGTGGAACTTGAAACTTCCTAGGACGAGCCTCGACGGGTTTTGGGTTATGGACTTGTGCGACTCGATAGTGAGCAATTGATAGGAATTTTTGCACGTAGTGTGAGGTCAAACCAAGTGACAATTTATTTATTTATTTATATTTTTTTTAAAGAAAGAAGAAAGCAAATAAGCACATATTTACAACTTTTGAATCACATGTGTGACCGATAAAATAAACAGAGCATAAAAGTGGTTATGTGCAGCCCGGTGCCCACACACTGTCAATCATTTTGTTTTGTGCACTATTCTATGTTCTGGAAATTTGCCCAGAAGCGCGTGCATTGGGCTATGTTGGGGGGAAGCGAGCGCCTCAGAGCATGAGAGGCTGAGGCGCCCGGCTATGGGCTGTACCTGCAAATCAATGGGTTCAAGGGATTGCCTTGACCCTAAACAATAAAACTTTCCCCTGCAGAATTTGTTAGCACAATAACATAAAATTTTAAGGACATGATGGAAGGCGGGCGATTCTGGTTCAAAGGGTCGGACGCGCGCGCTTTAGGTCAGGAAGGCCATAGGCGCATGCTCCCACCCTTTTCACTAGAATGCCCAAAAAACATAATTAAGAACACCAAAAACAAAAACGCAAGTTCAACCCTCTATGCATTCCCCAGCGGAGTCGCCACTGTAGATACCCCGGGAAAAGCACAGCTTGGCTAGAGCACGTGAATTACCCTAGGATGTCTATTTGGTTTTAAAGATTAGAGTCGCCACCTATGTTTTTAAAGGAACATAAGAAAAACCTAATATAGCCTAATTTTATATACAAAACCAGAGATTCGAGAGAGACGGGTTCGGGGGTTAGGTTACGGAGTGGGAAGTACTTAAACACCCACTCTGCCCGGCTAAAGCCGGTCTTGCTACTTTTGGTGTTCTAACGTAAAAAAGTTCTCCTTTTATTAATATAAACTTGTGCTAACAATTACATCATGAGAGAAATAAAGGAGAATAAAAATGTAATTTAAAATGTAGGGAGATAACCTTTAACCAACTTCAATGTAATGAAGTGATCATTTGGTCATGTCCCACTTGATGGGGATTGCATACATTAAGACACAAAAGAAATAAGAAATAAGAAATAGAAGAGTTGTACCTTATTAGGAAGAAAATGAAGACTTCAAAGTTTGTGAGGAAATGAAGTGTTTATAGAGAAATGGTGTGCAAAAATTTGTAGAGTTTTTGTGTAGAGTTTTTGTGTAGAGTTTTTGTGTAGAGTTTTGGTGCTCAAATTAGGTGTGATTTTGGTGTCTTTTTGGTCTCTAAGAACTCGTGTAAAGTTTTTGTAGAGAAAAGAAGTTGGTGGCCCTTTCCATGGTAGAATGAGGGGGTTTATATAGGTGGAGAAGGGAGAAAAAGATGGTCATGGGACCAATCAAAATAAAAGAAGATAAAATAATAAAGAGGTAATAAAGAGAAAATATTTTGTTTTAAGGGAAAAGGCTAGAGATGGGGGATTGGGAGTTACAAAATAAAAGGGGTTTTAAACATGTGGTAAAAAAGATGGTTTTTTAATCAAGAAGATATGTTGTAAATAAGAAAAAGGAGGGAAACTTAGTGGGAACCCGTAACAGTCATGTGGGAAGCGCACGGGTCCGGCCTATTGGACCAAACGCGCGCGCGGTACATGACCCTTACGGGAGGCGCCCGCCTTACAAAATGACAGAATGACACTAAAAGTTAACTCTGTTACTCAATTTAGTCCAAAACTAATGGAATCAGTCAGGAACTTAACTGAAGTAACATAAATTAATAAAAACAAGTTAAATAAAAATACTATGTATGCAATCGGGGTGAGCGGTCTAAGGCGGGGTGTCTACACCAAGGCTTGATGAAGAAATGATTTCTTCGTAGGAATTATTTTGCTTCTTTGATTATTGAATTGATGATTCTAAATCTCAAAATAAATAATCCTATCTCTCAATATTGTTTCTCAAACAATTATTATTGATTTCTAAAATCAACCATTGAAGCTGTCAATCCCGGCTGCATATATTTATATGAGGGTGTGACCTAATTCCGTTTAGGCTTGGGATTCCTTGTCAGACAAGGAATCTGAACCAACTGACCAGGTATGGGAAGGCGGCCGTACGGCTCTCCAGGAGCCGTACGCCACTCTTCTAGCCATACGGTCGCAGTTTAAAAATCCCATATTTTTCAGCCTTTTCAATCATTTCTATTGTGTGTGACCCAATAGGATTATACTAAGTTGGCAACGAGTTCGAACAAGTTAGAACCTGTAAGTCATAAACGGACTCTAGCAAGCCATTATGACTACCCAATTAGTATAACTTTGAAAGTCCAAAGTTACCTTATAGAACATATCACAATCCATTTGTCACGCGATATCATATTGGACATAAGTCATGGTCTACATCAACTTATGTTGTCCAATGTTTTCTCGATCTTGAGTAGATTGGTATGAGCAAATGACATTGAACACATCAATTCATTTGGGCATGGCCATGCACTATCATCAATCTCACTCATCGAGTGGCCAAGCAGATATCTCTCTTGAGAGAGGGACAAATCCCATCTTGACTTATCATTCTTCCCTACAAGAATCCTATTATGCCAATCGTATCCTTTATAACCACCCGGTTAAGGGTAGCGTTTGAGTACATCAAATATAATGTTCATCATGTGGAAGACCATGATAATCTCAGGTCTAAGGATTCAAATGGTATGACTATTATGAGATTTAATTATGATATTTGACATGACATAAATCTCATAACGGGTCAGCCCAGTACTTTGTTCTCCAACAAGTACCCATAAGTTTAATTTGCATCCAATGCACATAATCATCATATGATCATCTATTAAACTTATACTAGTTCTTCATAAGTACTAGGGACAATGATTATTATAATAAACATGCAAAAGATATAATAATTGGGTTTGTTATCTCTATAACAATGAAGCTATGATGTAACGCATAGACCTTTCGTAAGGGCCTAGGGCATAATATCCAACAAGGATCCGTATCCATCTCAAGTACATAGAAGTCTGCGGGAAATATCATCTTACCCACTCGGACTAGAACATTCTCCACTAATCCCTTGGGATATGCATTAGACCTATCCGCTTACTGTATCACAACTCTGGTGTCCTGCAGTGGTCCCAAATTAAGGGTTTCAAACAACGTATAGGGAATGACGTTGATTGAGGCCCTTAAGTATAGCATGGCCTTATGCTCTGAAGTATCCCCTAAAGTAACTGGAATCACGAATATCCCCGGGTCACTGCATTTCTTAGGCAACTTACATTACAGACACCTGCTCACTAACTTTGACTTTGTTCTTACTCCTCTCCTTCTGATTCCTCTTCAGAGTACACAACTCCTTCAAAATCTTTGCGTACCTCGGGACAGTCTGAAGAAGGTCCAACAAGGGAATATTAACCTCTAACCTCTTGAAAGTGTCGAAAATAGCCTTGTCGGGCTCCAGTTTTCGAGACTCTCTCAAGGCCTCTGGGAATGGAACTTCAGGCTCATAAAAAGGAGCCTTAACCTCAAGTACAGTCTCTGTCTGATCTGGTATCTTCAACTCCTTACCACTATGCAGAGTCATCGCACATTTTGCTTACGATTTAGTTCAGTATGAGATGGAAACTTCCTTGAATCTCTAGCTTCCATCCGTCCCACTGCATCAGCTACCTGTCCCATCTGTTTACCCAAGTTACCAATGCTCGCATCGGTACGCTGTTGATACTACTGAAAATTCTGGTTCATGGTGCTAACACTTTATGCCAAGGAATTTAGCAACGCCTTTGTAGATTGTCCCAAAGGATTCTGCTGCTGCAGTTTCTGCTGCCCATATGGTGGTCTGTAAGGATTAAACTGGTTATCCTGGTACTGCTGTCCCTGCTGATTACCGAACTGCTGACCAAACTGATGTCCCTGACCACCCGGCTGATTCTGGTGCTGACCCGTACCCCATCTAAAATTAGGATGATTTCTCCAGTTGGGGTTGTAAGTATTACCCATCGGTCTCTGTCCCTGATGCACAAACCCAACTGCATTAACATCCTCAATCTTTCCTGACTGCAGAGAAGGGCACAAATCTGTAGCATGAGTGATGTCATAGCAAATCCTACAAGGCTTTGGTGTCTGTCCCAGAACCAACTGTTTTACCGTCCCTTTCAAATCCTCAACATCCGTCTCGAGCTTACTGGGCAACCTACTGCTAGAACCCGCTGCGCTAACTTGTCTCAGATTTCACCTCTTGCTGTGGGTTCTTGTACTCTTAGAAAACTCCTCAATCAGCTTCTTGGCTTCTTCAGTAGTCTTGTTTAGAATGCTCCCCCCACAGCACGAATCCACCAGTCGTCTGTCCCGAATCATCAACCCCCCATAAAAATAGACTATCAGCTGGTCATCGTTGAACCCATGATATGGACAACTTCTACAAAGCTTGTGAAGCGATTGTAGTAATCGTATAGGGATTCATCTGCCTTTTGCTCATATTGCTGATATCCCTTTTCATTACATTGATCTGATCCTGAGGGAAGAACTCGTCCAGGAATACCTCTTTCATCTGCTACCACGAGGTAATGTTGTTAGGTGGCAAGTGATAGTACCACCCATTTGCGTTATCTTTCAATGTGAAAGAAAACGCCCTCAACAACAAATGCTCGATAGGAAGCGTCGCCGACTTCATACTCTGACAGATTTGCACAAACTGAGAAATGTGTTGATTAGGATCCTCTCTGGGCATCCCTGTGAAGTGCGGTAGCTAGTTCAGTAGCCCTGGCTTCGACTCAAACGCCACCCTGGTAGGTAAGGCAGGGAACTAGATAGCATGAGGTTGCTCATTCCAATTCGGGGTAATTTGCCTCAAAGTCTGTGGTGGAACCACTAGTTCACCGCCACCAGCATTGTTCCCATTCGCACCACCACCACCGTCACAGTTTTGATTATCTGGGTCTGCCACATCTTCTTCTAACAATATTTCCTTGTATCTCCTGCTTTGTTGTCGCCCTTTCCTGAAAGACCTTTCGATTTCTAGATCAAACGAAAAATCAAATCGTTAGTAGAACATGTGTGGACCATACACGGTTCCACACTACAGGATAACAAGTAATATGTTTAACTAAAAAGATAACAGATAAATAAATAAAAATAAAAAGAAAAGAAAAAGAACGCAAACAACTAACAACATTCACTGGCAACGGCGCCAAAATTTGGTAGGCTTAGTCACTTAGCCAGAATGGGGGTTGATTTTGATGATTAAATCCTAAAACAGGGAATTAAACTAAATTTATTAAAAGCAATGAGTAAAAAGTACTTCAGATTTGATTCCTATCACCGTCCTCTAATTCAATTTCATTGGTATTTCTTTTTCTCCATTAATCCTATTCACTTGATCACGAGATGTATTTTAATCTCTGTCTCTTCTTACAGTTTAGTCTATAGCAGTGGCACACTGACTATAAACCCTAATTAAAATTAAACCTAGACTGACACAGAAAATGTCTAGAGATTAATTGATTCAATTTTAAAAGACTAAGATCAAGAAAGCATTCTAGGTTTACTTACTTCGCTAATTACTATGGCACATACACAATTCGCGAAGGTGCTACAGTGAAAACTCTAATTCTGGCACATTATAGAGAATTCTAGCAAGGATCTATAAAAAGAACTAGTGAATTGGCCAAATTCACAAACCCTGGATATGAATCCAATCTCAATACAAGTAAAACTATGAATAGAATAAATAAGAGAATAAGAAAATTACCTCAATTGAAATAGATTTGGTTCAAGTTTACAAATCCAAAGGTATGGAGATTTAGTTCTCCATGGAAGAGTTCAAAAGCTCAGAGAAAAGAAAGAAGAACGAACTAATAATTCAAAAGGAGAGAGAGACCTAATCTAAAATAATAAAAGGTTTAAATACCTATTACTAATACAAGTTTGAAAAGGAAAAGAATAAAAGAAAATAAAATAATGTAACTAACTCGGATTCCGCGTACGTACAGATCCGTCCACTAGTCCGACACGGAATGTGGTGTTCGAGTCGTGCTCTGGTGTCCGTCTCGTGCTTTGGTGCCCGTTTGCTCCTCCACACGTACTGAATGATTTTTGTGAAAGATAGTCTGACTCGGACTCCCATGTCCGAGTCATGCTTTGTATAAACTTGAAGTCTGCTACTTTTCTTTACTTCACAATTAGACTCTTCTTTCGTCTTCTATGTTGACTTTGACAAATTTCTGACTTTGACTTTTCTTGACTTTTTGGAACAAGACTTTGAAGCTCATAAATAATACATCCGGAAAATATATAAAAATACTATATTACCCCCGGATTATAATAAACCTTACAATAAATGCCTCAATTACATCAAAACTAGTCTAAGAACGTCAAAATAGACTGTAATACATGGAAAAACTAGAAAAATAAATCGTACAATATCCACCACATCATAACACCCTAAAAAAAGGGGTTAATTACAATTTAGGAACTGAACTCGATAGGGTGTTCCCCAAGCAGGGCTCCAACATTTTTTTTGGCGAATCAGGGCTCGGTATGTTTTATTTTTTTCGTCAATTAAGGGCTTTTTGACGGAATTCGTTAGAAATTTTGTTATCTGGCCATGTGCCGTGTACATGATCAACGGATTGGTTACTTGAAGTTATATTGACTACTAAGGGCTGAAATGTAAGAGTTTAGAAATGATGCGCGAAACTAAAATTTTATGTCTCTCTCACGTATATTACACCCAACCCCATCCCCATCTCATCCCCACCACCAAACTTTAACTCAGATTGGAGCTCCCACCGGCCGCACCGCCCTCTCCAACCACCGCACCAACCTCTTCTTCCTTGCCACCCAAAATCAAATCAAGACACCCAAATTGATGAGACCCCGGACAAAAAGTCAAATTATTCATAAAAATCGTTTGGGTCAGTCGTGGCGATGAAGGTGAAGGTGGGAAGGCTCAAATCGTTAATCTCAAACCCAGCCATTGATTAAGGGTCAACCTTAAAGCTGATAATAGACAAAGGTATAAGTGTGATAACCGGAATTTTTTTTTTTATTAATTATCTTATTTTTGGTTTTTATTAATTTAATTAAATGATAATTAGAGTTACAAAGTAATTGAAAGAAGTGGGCCCAAGGAAATTGCATTGGCCCAAAATTAGTATTAGTAAACCCAACCCAATTAGGAATCAACCCAAGGTATAAATTAATGAGTTAGTCAACTTGGGAATTCATTATTATCATAAACTCAAAAAAAAAAAAAAAAAAAGGAAAACAAAACCCTAGTCTAACCCTAGCCGCCGGCCGATCAATAGGAGGGAGGAGAAGAAATTTTCCGGCCATTGTTTCGAAGATACAATCCGATCATTCTCAAGGTAATACTAAATCCTACTCTCCAAAATTTGTTTCGTTGAATTTGGATTAGTAAATCATAAGTTATGCATGAATTAAGAATATAAATTTTAGGGTTTTTGCATGCTAGTAATTTATGATAAAATTCTAAAGGTTAATGAAGTTGATCTAAATGCTATGAAAAATTATAGTAGTCTTGATACTAGTTATTTTTAAGATTGATTTTATAATCTTGAATTGAATTGATTGATATTATGCAATGCTTGGGAATTGACTATATAAATCATTGAGGTTGATTTGGGTTTATCAAAGGAAGAAAAAAATTATGGATTTCCCCAAAGTACATATTCGGCCGAATGGCCTAAGCCATGGAAATTGATTTTTGTTGAGTTAATTGATCCTCGTTAAGTGTATTGTAAATAATATTGATGTTTGGGAATTTAGAAAAATTTAAAGAACTAGAAAATTGATCAAATCAAGGGATTTTAGATCATGCATGTCTCGGCAATGGTAGTGAATTATGGGTGTTGAATTCGGTTTGTGAAAGTTAAGAATTGGGACGGAAAGTTAGTGTTTCCGTTAAGTTTCTAACGGAAAGAAAACAAAATCGTTAAAAGGATTGTTAACAAGTTAGAAAAGTAACTTGAGGAAATAGAATAAACACTTGGAAGACCTTGAAGGTTAAAAGTTAACGAGAAAGGAAAAGATTAGAAGTTTCAGTTAGTTTCCTAACGGAAAAGGACTAAACTGAAAAGAATTAAAGTTAGGAGGAATAAAAAGGAAACCTTTGAAGTTAGAGGGGCCTAAGTGATTGAAAAGAGAAACTTAGGGGACCTTATGAACAGAACCAAAGTCCAAGGACCTTCCTGTAATTAAAGGAAAGTTGAAGGACTAATCTGCAATTAATCCAAAGTGGAAGGACTAAATTGCAATTGGGTTAAAGTTGAAGGACTAATCTACAATTAATCCAAAGTGGAAGGACTAAATTGCAATTAAGCCAAAGTTGAAGGACCAATTTGCAATTAACCCAAAGTTGAGGGACCAAATTGTAATTAACCCAAAGTTAGAGGACTTAATTGCAATTATATCAAAGTTAAAGGACTGACTAGTAAATCAAAGTCAGAAACTTAAACGTAAAGAAAGAAGTAACAAAGTAAAGAAGTTAAAACGCATCTCTCAGTTAACTAAGTAGAAATAGTTAACCATGTAGAGAATACTAAAGTAAATTACTCCGTGCCTTGTAGATTTGCACAGAGAGGAGATTGCGAGGAAAAGCAATTCAGGTAAGGGATTACGTTCCTTACAGTATTTGAACTCCTGTTTATTGGAATTCGGTATTTCTTTCTAAAGTTAACTATCAGTATGGCATGATAGTATTTGAATGAACTCTGCGTTATTGAACGTTCCTTGAAAGAATCTATACTTAGTGATGTCCCCATCGATCTACTAAGTATCGAAGTTTGAAACTTGTATCACATACTTGTACCATGGTATGTTCTAATTTTAACTTGTAAGTTAATCGCTTACTCGTTAAGGCATTTAATTTTAACTTGTAAGTTAATCGCTTACTCGTTAAGGCATTTAATTTTAACTTGTAAGTTAATCGCTTACTCGTTAAGGCATCCAATGTCCAGTTAGAAAAGACATTGAAGGACAGTCCAGTTAGAAAAGACTCGTCCTTAAACTAGGGATTGCATGAGTGATCACATGCCTTCTCTCAGGAATTGTCTGATTACAAGGATGATTCTAGACCCCGAGCATATGTGTGTGGATACCATATATGTTACGACCCACACTATTGGCTGAAGAAGCTAGGTGTACCAATTGTACCTTTGGCATTGAGGTTATAATGTACGTTACCAAGGAATTGACGGAAACTTGAATAAATCCCTTTGAATTGTAGTGCCATAATCCTTTGAAAGTAAAATCTTAAAAGTAATAAGACTGTATTGTTCTGCAGCCTTGAATCCAAAAGTAACTGAACCTATCTTTGTAAAGTTATTCATGGTATTCGTTCTGGTCGTCTCTCCTTAGTAACCGGAGAGGCCACGTATGAACTTACTGAGCATTCGTTCGCTCATCCCTTCTCTATAAATTTTGGTTTCAGGATTTAAGTAGAAGGACAAGACAAGGAAAGCAGCCGTAGAAAGACGGTGGATTGAAGATTCTTAACTTAGTAGTTCTAAGTTCATTTATTTTGATGTAAGTTGAAGTACATTGATGGTTAGGGTTGTTACCTACCAAGACAAGTTTAAGTTACGCTTCCGCTATTGTTTTGAAATTATGGTTGAATAAGGGGCCGTTGTGAACCCTAATTTGAAGTATTTATTATTGTTATTTATTGATATTAACTGCCATTAAATGCTCAAGATACATTAAAAAAATTCGGGGTGTCACAGTTGGTATCAGAGCAATGGCTTTAGGTCTTATGGGAGAAAACTAGAAGTTAGGACTAATGGGAGAACTTAGTACTTGACTTAAATAAGATCTTACTTGAGGAAGTTCAAGTGATAAAGTCTAACTCTAGGAATGGTACTAAGAGTGTACATAAAGTATGAATATACTTGGGGAAATAGAAACCTCTTCATTGCATGTCTATTTATATTCTACTAATATGTTATAATGGAATCTTGGGGCTATGTACGAATTAAGTTTACTATTGGTGTGTGTAGGACCATGCCGAGGAGACCCATGAAGTCAGTAAGGTACAGTGCTACTCTAAGGGAAGAAATAGAAGCTAAAGAGGAGATTATTAAGCAGCTAACTAAGGAACTTCGCTCAGCCAAAAGAGAGCTTAGGAAGGAGACTCGAGGAGTCGACAGCTTACAGAATGTCATCAAAGAACGCGATGAGGACATAATGTATGTGGAGGAAAGTTAGCAGTACAACTGAAGAAGGTCACCAGCCTAGAAAGCCATGTGGTTAGAGCTAACCGCGAATGGAATCGAATCAGTGTGCAACTGGTGGATGAGATAGAACAAAATAATGAACTGAAAAAGAAGATAGATGAACAAGAAGCTTATGAGGAAGAGCTTAGGACTTCAGGCTATCAGATTTGGGCTGAGAAGTTAGATTTGCAAGAGAAATATGACCAACTTGCAGCAGAACATGCACACTGTGGGAAGTGATGCAATTAATGACATATAGTTATAAGAATAGATTCTTTTACTTTATTATTAGTGGAGTAATATAGTTAGAAATTTTCTTATGACAAAGTTGAATTTTGGGTGTATTTTGGGACGTTTAAATCTCACACCTTAGTTGAATAAAATTAATTATTTAATTTAAATACCCAAAATTTTGAATTTACTATTGTTGTGTAAACAAAAGTTAACTTGTCGAGAAAATACAAGGGAAAGCATCGGAGTGATTTGAAATAATCTCCGTAACCATGGTACGAAGTAAGACGACCATTGGAATAAGTTAAAGCTAGTTAAGTAATAAAAACTAGTGAAATAAAGAAATAATAAGCAACCAAGTAAAACGGTTGTAAATTATGAAGTACAAAAACTCCTGAACCGGAGAAGAAAGGTTAAGTAAACTAACCAAATCTGAATAATGGTCTAGTACAAAAGACCTACGAACACGATTCAAAACTAACAAGTACCCGTTAGTAAAGGAATAGTAATGTTAAGTATACCATGCATACTGCACGTATTGTGTAGTGATGAATATTGCTAAGAACACGAATTTGTTCTAAAGTGAAAGTAAAATTGCAGATGAATACCAGAAGTGGAAACAACAGAAACGGCAATGGAAACGGCCAAAGTGACCTATTGAAATGGTCAAGTAAGAAAGAATAAATTGACCTATTGAAACGGTCAAGAGAAAGTAATTGGCTTAGTGAAACGGCCAAAGTGACCTATTGAAATGGTCAAGTAAGAAAGAATAAATTGACATATTGAAACGGTCAAGAGAAAGTATTTGGCTTAGTGAAACGGCCAAGTAAAGTTAATTTTGATCCATTGAAGCGATCGAAACAAGAATAAAATAACCTATTGAAACGGTTAAGTATAAGAGTAATAGGCTTAGTGAAACGGCCAAGTGTGAATGAGAGTAGGTCTAGTGAATCGACCTATGATTAATAAGTAAATTCTAGTGAAATGACTTCCCTAAGTAGAACTGGTCTAGTGGAATGACCAAGAAATCTAGTAGACCGATCTTTTGTAAAAGTTACGTCTTTTGGGGACGGCATATTTATGTGTAAGTATTAGGCATAATACAATGCTTGGGTTGACGTGAGTAATAGTGTTAAATGTGCGAGTTAACCTGGAACAAGTGAGAATGGTTTTTTGAAACGACCAATGAAAGTGATTTTGGTCTATTGAAATGACCTATGAAAATAGAAATGATCTAATGAAGCGACCCATACGTCTAGTAAAGTTGACTAATGAAGATAGTGATGGTCTGTTGAAACGACCAGTGGTTTAGTGAATGACCTATAAATTGAATGTTAGTATGTAGAGACGAGCTATAGTATGAGAGTACGTGAAAAAGTCTCGTATTCATGATAACTAATGATAGTACCATATTATCTGGCAAGTGTTCGAAACTCCAGAGAGGCTAAGTTATGATGCTAACTCAAGAAAGTATGACGGTGAACGATTATGGTACTAGATTCATCGAATTTCTAGAATTTACCCTAACACTCTTCGATGATGAAGTGCAAAAGGCTCGAAAATTTGAAGCTGGTTGGAGCAACCGAATCAAATACAGAATTACTCCATTAATTCTACCAACCTATGACCAAGTGTTGGATAGGGCAAGGATAGTAGAGAAAGAATCAGAATAGTTATCGCGGTAAGCGAGAAGAGAAGAAGAGTCAACTGAGAAAGAGTCAACGGAATCTAAAGGATGGGAATAATAATAAACGGAAGGCTACTGACGATCGCGAAAAGGAAGGTAGTACAAGTAAGTACCAGAATAAAGGCTACGGCAATAGAAATGATGGTAATAAGAACGACGTCAAAGGGCAAGGTTCTGATAAGAAGTGCCAAATGATTGCTTGGCTAAGAATATGTATTTAATTCATGAGGCGTTAGAGAATTCTTTAGTTATGGGTATTCAAACTAGAGAATCGATCCCTATTACGTCTATATCTAGGAAGTGTCCTTTGAAAATGGACGAGGAAGAACTTGAGGTTGATCTCATTAGTTTAGGACATCGAAGAATTTGATGTAATCTTGGGAATGGACTATAGTTGACTGCATACCATGCCCATGTGGATTGTTTTAAAGAAAGAAGTCCACTTTAGATTACAATCTAGAGAAGAGTGATGTTCTCAAGGAACAAAACCTAGAACCCGATCGAACCTTATATCGGTAATGAAGGCTCGTAAGCTTTTAAAGAAAGGATGAGAAGGATTCTTGGCGTACATTGGTGATACGAGCAAGAAGGAAGTAACCGTAGAATCACTTTCTGTGATTAGATATTTCAAGGACGTGTTTCCTGAGGATTTACCGGGAATACCTCCATAAGGAGAAGTAAAATTTTCTATCGATTTGGTACCTGAGACGTCACCAATATTGAAGGCGCCGTATAGAATGGCTCCGTCAGAATTGGAGAATAAAAAGGAGCAACTGTAAGAGTTGTTGGATAAGAGCTTGATTAGAACGAGTGTATCACCATGGGGTGCACCGGTATTATTTGTGAAGAAGAAGGATGCGTCGATGAGGTTATGTATCGACTATCGTGAATTGAACCGTGTGACGGTAAGGGACAAATACCCGTTGCCCAGAATAGATGATTTGTTTGACCAACTTCGTGGAGCCTGTTATTCCTTGAAGATAGACTTGAGGTCTGGTTATCATCAACTAAGAGTGAAGAAGGATGATATAACTAAGACAGCCTTTAGAACAAGGTATAGTCATTATGAGTTGTAGTGATGCCGTGTGGGTTGATTAACGCGCCGGCAGCGTTTATGGAACTTAAGAATAGGATATTTCCGAAGTTCTGGATAAGTGTGTGATTGTACTCATTGATGATATCTTGGTGTATTCGAGGACCAAGGAAGAACATGAAGAGCATTAAGGTGAGTACTGCAGATTTTAAGAGAGCAGAAGTTATATGTTAAATTCAAAAAGTGTGAATTCTGGTTGGAGAAAGTAGCATTTTTGGGGCACGTAGTGTCGAAAGAAGGAATTTCTGTGGACCCGACGAAGGTAGAAGCAATAATGGATTGGGAAAGGCCTACTACGGTAACCGAAATAAGGAGTTTCTTGGGTTTAGCTGGTTACTATAGAAGGTTCGTAGAGGGATTTTCGAAGTTATCTGGACCATTGACAAAGCTGACGCAGAAGGCAGCTAAGTTTGTTTGGTCAGAAGAATGTGAACGAAGTTTTCAAGAATTAAAGAATAGACTGGTATCTGCACCAGTATTAACACTACCGACAGGGACGGAAGGTTTTGTTATCTACAGTGATGCGTCGTTGAAAGGATTAGGCTGTGTACTGATGCAAAATGAGAAGGTGATAGCTTATGCATCTAGGCAATTGAAGGTACATGAAAGGAATTACCCGACCCATGATCTGGAGTTAGCAGCAGTAGTGTTTGCCTTGAAAATTTGGACATTATTTGTATGGCGTGAAATGCCAGATTTTTACAGATCACAAGAGCCTTAAGTACATTTTCACTCAGAAGGAGTTGAACATGAGACAACGGAGATGGTTGGAGCTTCTCAAAGATTACGACTGTGAAATATTGTACCATCCTGGGGAAGCTAACAAGGTGGCAGATGCCTTAAGTAGAAAGAATCACGGAATGTTGGTGACATTGATCTCTAAGGGGGTAAGTATGTGGAATGATGTCAAGGAGGTGAACTTAGTGGTGAAGTAAATGGATATTTGGCTAGATTGACGTTACAAACTGCACAGAGTAGGCAGAAATCTTACGCATACAATAGAAGGCGAAAACTGGAATTTCAGCCAGGGGATCGAGTATTCCTAAAGATATCACCCACGAAGGGAGTTATGCGTTTTGGGATTAAGGGAAAGTTAAGTCCACGATATGTGGGACCGTTCGAAATTCTTGATAAGATCGGAGAAGTGGCTTATCGATTGGCGTTACCGCCGGTATTAGCGGGAGTGCATAATGTGTTCCATGTCTCCATGCTAAGGAAGTATATTCATGATCCGAGTCATGTGATAGAATACAAGCAGCTAAGAGTTCGGGCAGATTTGACGTACGATGAACGACCAATCAAGATCGTCGACAGAAAAGACGAGGTCATAAGAAAGCGTACGGTTCCCTATGTAAAAGTGCAATGGAGCAATCACTCAGAAAGAGAAGCGACATGGGAACAAGAAAGTGAAATGCGAGAATTGTACCCGGACATCTTCTCGGAGTAAGAATTGTCAAAGTTTGAGGACAAACTTCTTTTAAGGGGGTAAGAATGTGATAACCGGAATTTTTTTTTTATTAATTATCTTATTTTTGGTTTTTATTAATTTAATTAAATGATAATTAGAGTTACAAAGTAATTGAAAGAAGTGGGCCCAAGGAAATTGCATTGGCCCAAAATTAGTATTAGTAAACCCAACCCAATTAGGAATCAACCCAAGGTATAAATTAATGAGTTAGTCAACTTGGGAATTCATTATTATCATAAACTCAAAAAAAAAAAAAAAAAGGAAAACAAAACCCTAGTCTAACCCTAGCCGCCGGCCGATCAATAGGAGGGAGGAGAAGAAATTTTCCGGCCATTGTTTCGAAGATACAATCCGATCATTCTCAAGGTAATACTAAATCCTACTCTCCAAAATTTGTTTCGTTGAATTTGGATTAGTAAATCATAAGTTATGCATGAATTAAGAATATAAATTTTAGGGTTTTTGCATGCTAGTAATTTATGATAAAATTCTAAAGGTTAATGAAGTTGATCTAAATGCTATGAAAAATTATAGTAGTCTTGATACTAGTTATTTTTAAGATTGATTTTATAATCTTGAATTGAATTGATTGATATTATGCAATGCTTGGGAATTGACTATATAAATCATTGAGGTTGATTTGGGTTTATCAAAGGAAGAAAAAAATTATGGATTTCCCCAAAGTACATATTCGGCCGAATGGCCTAAGCCATGGAAATTGATTTTTGTTGAGTTAATTGATCCTCGTTAAGTGTATTGTAAATAATATTGATGTTTGGGAATTTAGAAAAATTTAAAGAACTAGAAAATTGATCAAATCAAGGGATTTTAGATCATGCATGTCTCGGCAATGGTAGTGAATTATGGGTGTTGAATTCGGTTTGTGAAAGTTAAGAATTGGGACGGAAAGTTAGTGTTTCCGTTAAGTTTCTAACGGAAAGAAAACAAAATCGTTAAAAGGATTGTTAACAAGTTAGAAAAGTAACTTGAGGAAATAGAATAAACACTTGGAAGACCTTGAAGGTTAAAAGTTAACGAGAAAGGAAAAGATTAGAAGTTTCAGTTAGTTTCCTAACGGAAAAGGACTAAACTGAAAAGAATTAAAGTTAGGAGGAATAAAAAGGAAACCTTTGAAGTTAGAGGGGCCTAAGTGATTGAAAAGAGAAACTTAGGGGACCTTATGAACAGAACCAAAGTCCAAGGACCTTCCTGTAATTAAAGGAAAGTTGAAGGACTAATCTGCAATTAATCCAAAGTGGAAGGACTAAATTGCAATTGGGTTAAAGTTGAAGGACTAATCTACAATTAATCCAAAGTGGAAGGACTAAATTGCAATTAAGCCAAAGTTGAAGGACCAATTTGCAATTAACCCAAAGTTGAGGGACCAAATTGTAATTAACCCAAAGTTAGAGGACTTAATTGCAATTATATCAAAGTTAAAGGACTGACTAGTAAATCAAAGTCAGAAACTTAAACGTAAAGAAAGAAGTAACAAAGTAAAGAAGTTAAAACGCATCTCTCAGTTAACTAAGTAGAAATAGTTAACCATGTAGAGAATACTAAAGTAAATTACTCCGTGCCTTGTAGATTTGCACAGAGAGGAGATTGCGAGGAAAAGCAATTCAGGTAAGGGATTACGTTCCTTACAGTATTTGAACTCCTGTTTATTGGAATTCGGTATTTCTTTCTAAAGTTAACTATCAGTATGGCATGATAGTATTTGAATGAACTCTGCGTTATTGAACGTTCCTTGAAAGAATCTATACTTAGTGATGTCCCCATCGATCTACTAAGTATCGAAGTTTGAAACTTGTATCACATACTTGTACCATGGTATGTTCTAATTTTAACTTGTAAGTTAATCGCTTACTCGTTAAGGCATTTAATTTTAACTTGTAAGTTAATCGCTTACTCGTTAAGGCATTTAATTTTAACTTGTAAGTTAATCGCTTACTCGTTAAGGCATCCAATGTCCAGTTAGAAAAGACATTGAAGGACAGTCCAGTTAGAAAAGACTCGTCCTTAAACTAGGGATTGCATGAGTGATCACATGCCTTCTCTCAGGAATTGTCTGATTACAAGGATGATTCTAGACCCCGAGCATATGTGTGTGGATACCATATATGTTACGACCCACACTATTGGCTGAAGAAGCTAGGTCTACCAATTGTACCTTTGGCATTGAGGTTATAATGTACGTTACCAAGGAATTGACGGAAACTTGAATAAATCCCTTTGAATTGTAGTGCCATAATCCTTTGAAAGTAAAATCTTAAAAGTAATAAGACTGTATTGTTCTGCAGCCTTGAATCCAAAAGTAACTGAACCTATCTTTGTAAAGTTATTCATGGTATTCGTTCTGGTCGTCTCTCCTTAGTAACCGGAGAGGCCACGTATGAACTTACTGAGCATTCGTTCGCTCATCCCTTCTCTATAAATTTTGGTTTCAGGATTTAAGTAGAAGGACAAGACAAGGAAAGCAGCCGTAGAAAGACGGTGGATTGAAGATTCTTAACTTAGTAGTTCTAAGTTCATTTATTTTGATGTAAGTTGAAGTACATTGATGGTTAGGGTTGTTACCTACCAAGACAAGTTTAAGTTACGCTTCCGCTATTGTTTTGAAATTATGGTTGAATAAGGGGCCGTTGTGAACCCTAATTTGAAGTATTTATTATTGTTATTTATTGATATTAACTGCCATTAAATGCTCAAGATACATTAAAAAAATTCGGGGTGTCACAGTTGGTATCAGAGCAATGGCTTTAGGTCTTATGGGAGAAAACTAGAAGTTAGGACTAATGGGAGAACTTAGTACTTGACTTAAATAAGATCTTACTTGAGGAAGTTCAAGTGATAAAGTCTAACTCTAGGAATGGTACTAAGAGTGTACATAAAGTATGAATATACTTGGGGAAATAGAAACCTCTTCATTGCATGTCTATTTATATTCTACTAATATGTTATAATGGAATCTTGGGGCTATGTACGAATTAAGTTTACTATTGGTGTGTGTAGGACCATGCCGAGGAGACCCATGAAGTCAGTAAGGTACAGTGCTACTCTAAGGGAAGAAATAGAAGCTAAAGAGGAGATTATTAAGCAGCTAACTAAGGAACTTCGCTCAGCCAAAAGAGAGCTTAGGAAGGAGACTCGAGGAGTCGACAGCTTACAGAATGTCATCAAAGAACGCGATGAGGACATAATGTATGTGGAGGGAGAGTTAGCAGTACAACTGAAGAAGGTCACCAGCCTAGAAAGCCATGTGGTTAGAGCTAACCGCGAATGGAATCGAATCAGTGTGCAACTGGTGGATGAGATAGAACAAAATAATGAACTGAAAAAGAAGATAGATGAACAAGAAGCTTATGAGGAAGAGCTTAGGACTTCAGGCTATCAGATTTGGGCTGAGAAGTTAGATTTGCAAGAGAAATATGACCAACTTGCAGCAGAACATGCACACTGTGGGAAGTGATGCAATTAATGACATATAGTTATAAGAATAGATTCTTTTACTTTATTATTAGTGGAGTAATATAGTTAGAAATTTTCTTATGACAAAGTTGAATTTTGGGTGTATTTTGGGACGTTTAAATCTCACACCTTAGTTGAATAAAATTATATATATATATGATAAAAATTATGATTAACTATAATAATTTTTAATTATTTAATAATTAACTCTAATTAAAAATATATAAAATATAATAATAGTTTACTATTAATAATTAAATATTATTTTTTAATATTAATATTAGCTAATACTATTAATTACTACATAAGGTAACTAATATAGTTAACAATAGTTAACTATTACTAATAATAGTAAGAGTTAACTTTAATAGTTAACTATTATAGTAACTATTACTATTATTAGTAATAGTTACTATAATAGTTAACTATAATAGTTAACTATTATAGTAACTATTACTATTATTAGAGTAATAGTTACTATAATAGTTAACTATTATAGTAACTATTACTATTATTAGTAATAGTTACTATAATAGTTAACTATAATAGTTACCCTATATAGTAACTAATAGTATTAGCTAATACTATTAGCTAAGAAAAAGAATTTGAAAAGTCACATAGTTATGTTGGTAGGATTGATGTGGCATCACCATATGCAAGCTTTTCTATAGTTTATCCACATGTCAACACTATAACTCTCCTCACCAACTTTAATATATATATATATAGATTTTAGAGATGTAAATTGTGACATTTTGATAGTTATGGAAACTAAAATTTTCGGGGTGTTACAGTGTCAATAAGTGTCAGTGTTCATGTGCTGACACTTTTTTACGCTACCAATGGCACTTACGATCAGCGCAAAACAACTTCCCGTTAAATACAAAAATGCCACCCCGCCAAACTTAAAAACACGTTTTACGCAACCTTAACATAAAACACATTTTTTCCCATATTTTCTCTTAAACATTAGTTAATGTTTCAAGTTGTCATTTATTAATTAATTATTTAAATTTGCTTAAATAATAATTCATAATGCAATTATTTATTTATATCTAATAAAAATATTCATTACAAGTTTTAATATATTAATATTTTCAATACAAGTTTGAATACATTAATACACATAAGACATTACGCACAATAACTAGTGAAATTAAAAAATTTAAAATATTAACTTTATATAGTTTATCTCTTTTTGAACACTATTTAGTTTTTTAATGTAAATAATGATTATGATTATTTTATTTTGTTTTAAAGTTCAAATATTAAATAGTTTTTAAATAATATATATATTCAACCCTTTAACATTTGGAATGTTCATTAAGCCCCTTATAAAGAGCTATAAACTTTAAAGTAACCAATCTGTTGATCACGTGCATGGGACATAGGCAGTTAACGAAATTTCTAACCAATTCCGGTAAGATTCCGGTAAGAAGCCTTTAATTGGCAAGAAAAACACACACTGAGCCCTGATTCGCCAAAAAAAATGTGCCCTGATTCGCCAAAAAAATGTTGGAACCCCGTTTTGTGAACAACCTATAGAGTTCAGGCCCTAAAATTGTATTTAACCCTAAAAAAATTGAGTGTAAGCATCTTTTAAATTTTAAAATTTGATTGGGAGTAATTTCAAATATTTATTTTGTGAAAGAGATAGATAGTAGTGTTAGAACATGGATTGCATAACATGTTATCATTAATTCCATGCATAAAATCATATTTATAATGTTAATATAAAGTGTAGAGAATTAAATAACGTGTAGAATTCCTGAGGTGTAATATTACATATTTATGATGGGCAAAATGGTAAGTTCACACCATTTATGTGAAAGGGTGTATGTAGACACCCCATTTTGAACGTTCATTCATAATTACACCACTTTTGTGTCTTGCCTTTGATTTGGGTCGAAACTCGTTAAGTTTGACATGTCTCGTTAAGTTTTTGACTGGCTTCGTTAGTTAAGGGGCCGAAATGAAAATTAAAACTTAAGCGAATGGGAAAATTTGTGATTCAAACACAAGATGCCTGTCTCGTACGAGACATCCCCCTCGACAGATGGGTTTTCCAGCAGTTTCCTTATCGAACTCAACCTCGTTTCTTGGCAAACACTCCACAATCTGGGAAAGAAAGGAAGGACGATCTGAAAGTCCAAAAACAACCCCTTGGGAATTGAGTCTTTGATTCCTATATATAAACAACCCCTTGGCTGTTGGTGTGTATGCCCTAGGTATGTCTTTTAGCACGTTGTTTATCAATGTTTGTTACCACTTTTTCAATTATATAAAGAGATGTTTTGGATTATTATTTGTTGTTACATGTTTTGTTATGATAATCCCCGTCCCTAGTACTTATGAAGAACTAGTATAAGTTTAATTAGATAATCATATGATGATTATGTGTATTGGATACAATTTTAACTTATGGGTATATGTTGGTGAACATATACTGGACATGACCGAAAGATGAGGTTTATGTCATGGTCATAATGTCATAATTAAACCTCTAATAGTTATATCATTGGAATCCTTAAACTTGAGATTATTGCGATCTTCCACATAATAGAGATCATGTTTGACATATTCAAACGTTACTCTTAACTAAGTAATTATAAAAGATATGATTGGCATGATCGAAGATATGTAGGGATGTGTAATAAGTCAAGATAAGATTTGTCCCTCTTTATGAGAGATGTCAGGCTTGGGCCCCACGATGAATAGTTGTGATGAAATGCATGGCCATGCTAAAAATGAATTGATGAGATCGATATCATTTGTATTATCAAACTATTCGGGATCGAGAAAGTATTGGACATTGTAAGTTGAGCATTGACCATGGCTTACGTCCAATGACATCGTAGGACAAAAGGATTGTGATATGTTCTATAAAGGATTCATGAACTTTGACAAGTTATATCATTTGGGTAATCATGATGGCCTTCTAGGGTCCGCTCATGATTTATGAGGACAAAATGTGTTTGGACTCATTGCCAACTTGATATAATCCTATGGGGTCACACACAAGAGAACGAATTGTTAAAAGGGCAAAATGGCAGAATTTTGGTCTGGCACGACCGTGCCAGATATAAAGCACGACTGTGACAATCGGCACGGCCGTGCCGAATATAAAGCACGACCGTGCCATAAATCGTCCAAAGGCAAGAGACTGGCGCACCATTTGACCGTGCCGGTTTTAAGGCACGACCGTGCCGGTTTTAGGGCACGACCGTGCCAGTGCTGTCTGGCCAGAAAACTTGCGGCATAATTAAGTGACGGGATTTAAGCTTCCTAAGTCCTTAAGGGTTAAGTACTAAGACCTATATAAATATATTTTCACCAGCCATTGTTGACGATGAATCTAGTTGTTTGGAGAAAAAATTTCATTGATTAAGATTGAGAATCAAGATCAAGAATTCATAAATTCATATAGCCCCTTTTGGATCTAGCAGTCAAGATTACGAAGGAGTTCTTAATATTCGTTCGCGTGTGGATATCCATAGAGGGTGATTGCTTAATCATCTTCTAGTTCGTGTTCCTGTGATCAAGACTTGAAGAAAGCTTGGAGAAGATCAGTTCTTGAAGAACAAAGTTTTCAAGATCCGAAAAATTTTAAAGCTCCATATTAATTTAATCATCTTGATTGGATCTAGGCTTTTGGGTTTTATTCCGCTGCGCATGTTTGCTCAAAATCCAACAGTGGTATCAGAGCCCCGTTCATCATGGTTATTTTAATAATATCATGTTGATAATATAATTGGATTATATGTGTTAGCATGCTATTTGAATTTAGATTCATGTTATTTATGTGATCTATGCGTTCTATGTGGTTTATTGTTTTTGTAACATTAATCGCACTACTCAATCGCAATAAAAATTATGGTGGATTTAAAATTGTTTGGGTTATCAATTTTTGATTGGATCAAAGTTTTGATAATCTAGAGATTCATGAATAATGGTTTATTCAAGGTTTTGATGATCATGGTGATTTGATCACCAAGAACACCAAGTCCTAATTGAATCGAAGAAAACAATTTTGAGATATATTTTGAATTTAAAAATTTTTATTTTTCGAAAGAAGGTCCGACCGGACTTAGGCACTGACCCGGACGGACCCCTAGTTCTGGTGCGGGCGGGGTCCTAGGGTTTGGGGTGAATTTTGTGGTTTGAAACTCCTATTTGTTTTAGTATTGTGAATTCTAAGATTGGATCAAGGTTTGGATGGCTATCCTACGTTCTCGAGACTGTGTTTCCCAAACTTGATCGCAATCAAAGATTCAAAGATAAAATGAAGTTAGAATTATGAAGAGTTCATAATTGCTAAAATTGAAAAACAAAGTTCTTGATTCAAAGTTTGGAGATCCATGTGGAATTGTGAATTCAATTGGCCTACGTTCATCGAGACCATCTATTGCTTAGTTTCGGCCACATGGACTACTTTCTTAGTTTCATGAATTAGTGCGGAATTGTGGATGCCTATGGCTTAGTTTCGGCCGCACTTCCTGTTGTCTTGATTTGGAGATAATGACCAAAGTTCAAAGAGTATCATCCTCATAATTATAGAGAAATTAATGACACATAAATATCATGCTTATATTAATGGAGATTAATTTAATGACTAAACTTGATGCTTGACATGTTTATCTTATGTGCTCATAATCATGTTGTATGCTATATGTGATGAACCTTCTTTGAAAATTTAAAGTCATATGCCAACCCATGATTAAAACACTTGTGATTACATAAATGGTCTTAATGTAGGCTACGACCTAGCGAGGTGCATTAATTCTGTTTTGTAAGAGCAAGATGAGGAAACAGTGATTCCTATATGTTTAAAACGGTTTGATTTAATTGGACCTAAGGAACAAGATGAAACTAAAACATGCTTTTGACATAAGATGTCTAAAGAGTCTCATGAAAGGATCTAAGAGTCATATATGATATGATTGGTAAAAGTTACCTACCTAAATAACTTGTTTTGAGCAGTTGTGCCCTAGCCGACTCAAAGTCAAGTGAAATATGGATCTTAGCCCATTTAAATTATATTATACATTGGATGTATATGAAGGTTATATAATTTAGTGGGAGTGTTTGTGAAAGACAATAATTATAAATCTCTTTATGAAAATTGGTACTAATACATATTTATATATGTTTGTATAAACTGTAGATAATGTCTCAAAATACTCGATCCCTATCGTTGCGATCTATCATTGAGAAGTAAAAGCTTCCAGAGAATGGTGTTAACTTCATGGATTGGATCCGAAGCCTTAGAATTGTTCTAAAGCATGAAGATAAGTTGTACATTCTCGATGAGCATGTTCCTAAAGAGGAACATGCTGCCACTGTCCCTAGTGCAGAGAGAGACGCCTACAAGAAGCACAAAAGTGATTCTTGTGAGGTCGGTTATCTCATGCTTGCTGCCATGTGTCCAGCTCTTCAGAAGACCCTGGAACACTTGGAAGCCAATGACTTGAACAATGAGTTGAAAGACATGTTTCAAGAGCAAGCAAGGCAAGAAAGGTTCGATAATATAGCTGCGCTGATCTCATGTAAGATGGGTGATGGACAGCCTGTAGGCCCTCATGTTTTGAAGATGAAGGCTTACTTTGAGCATCTTGAGAGGCTTGGCCATCCCATCTCTGTTGAGTTGGCCACTGATTTTATTCTTAATTCAATACCAAAGAGCTATAATCAGTTTGTCATGAACTATGATATGCATGGTATGGATAAGACACTGTCTGAGTTGCATGGGATGCTAAAGACAGCTGAAAAGAAAATCATTAAAGAAGTTTCTCCTGTGCTTGTGGTGTCAAAGGAAGGAAAAGGCTCTAAGGCTAAAGGTAAGGTTAAGGTAAAGGTTGTCAAACCCAAGATAAGCAACGCAAAGGTTGCCAATGCTCCTGTAGTGGCTAAAGTAGACACTCAAAAGGATGCAATATGTTTCCACTGCAATGAGATTGGTCATTGGAAACGAAATTGCAAGGCTTTTATGGAAGAAAAGAAGAAGAAGAAGGGTAGTGAGACTGCTTCTACTTCAGGTATCTATGTTATAGATATTCTCCTTTCTACTTCTAGTTCCTGGGTATTGGATACCGGATGTGGATCTCACATTTGTTTAAATGTTCAGGCACTAAAGAATAGGAGGCTACTCAAAGATGGCGAAGTAGACCTACGTCTGGGGAATGGAGCAAGAGTTACTGCATTAGGCGTAGGAACCTATGAAGTCATTTTACCTAGCGGATTAATTCTTGTTTTGAACAATTGTTATTACGTTCCGGATTTGAGTAGAAATATCATTTCAATTTTTTGTTTGGATAATGAAGGTTATAGATTTCTTATTGAGAATAAGAGGTTTTCTATTTATTTAAATGATATGCTTTATTGTACAGTAAATTCATTTAATGGCCTTTATGTCCTTGATGTTGAGAATGGAAATAATAATAATTTCTATAACATAAATAAGAAATCTAAACCTAATGATGTAAATCATACTTATTTGTGGCACTGCTGTCTTGGTCATATTAATGAGAAGCGTATCTCAAAACTCCATGGGGACGGACTTTTAGGCTCAAATGATTTTGAATCATATGAGACTTGTGAGTCATGTTTACTTGGGAAAATGACTAAGACACCTTTTACTAAGAGTAGTGAAAGGGAAAGTGACTTATTGGGCTTAATACATACTGATGTATGCGGACCTTTAAGTAGCAGTGCTAGGGGAGGATTTCATTACTTCATAACATTCACTGATGATCTTAGTAGATATGGCTATGTCTACTTAATGAAGAAAAAAAGTGAAGCCTTTGAGATATTTAGAATATTTCAAAATGAAGTACAAAATCAACTTGGTAAAACTATTAATGCACTTCGATCAGATCGTGATGGAGAATATTTAAGCCAAGAATTTGACAATCATCTTAAAGATTGTGGAATTGTTTCACAATTAACTCCAACCGAAATCCCACAATGGAATGGTGTGTCCGAGAGGAGAAATCAGACTTTATTGGATATGGTTCGATCTATGATGAGTTAAGTTGATCTTTCACTATCCTTTTGGGGTTATGCATTAGAAACCGCTGCGTTGACACTAAATAATGTTCCAACTAAATCGGTTCCAAAGACTCCATATGAGATGTGGAATGGAAGAAAACCTAGTTTGTCTTTCATGAGAATTTGGGGTTGTGAGGCTTATGTTAAGAGACTTGTCTCTGACAAACTTGCACCAAAATCTGATAAATGTTTTTTCGTTGGTTATCCTAAGGAAACTAAAGGATATTACTTTTATAACCGCACGGACAACAAAGTGTTTGTTGCTCGACATGGTACCTTTCTAGAGAAAGATTTCTTTCCAAAGGAATTAGTGGGAGTAAAATTAATCTCGAAGACGTTCGAGAACCCGAAAGTAACATTGAACCGTTAGTGGAATCTGAACAAGTTACACAAGGAGTTGTGGAACACGTTCAAGATACACAAACTCGTTGTAAATCTAGTAGGTTACGATCCGAACCCAAGAGATATGTATTTCTCGTAACGGATAGTAATGAAGTAGAAATCATTGAGAATGATGAGCCTACTTCCTACCAAGAAGCGATGACCTCTCCTAACTCAGAAAAATGGCTTGGAGCTATGGAATTCGAGATCCAATCCATGTATGATAATTAAGTTTGTAACTTGATAGATGCACCTGAAGGTGTAAAAACCATAGGATGCAAATGGGTTTTCAAAAAGAAAACTGACATGGATGGAAAGGTGGATACTTATAAAGCTAGGCTTGTAGCCAAAGGTTATAGGAAGATTCATGGTATTGACTATGATGAAACCTTTTCACCCATAGCAATGATCAAGTCTATAAGAATTAATTGCCATAGCCGCATATTTTGACTATGAGATATGGCAAATGGATGTCAAAACTACATTCCTTAACGGGAATCTTCTTGAGGATGTTTATATAACACAACCTGAAGGTTTTGCAAATCCAGAAAATTCTAATAAGGTATGCAAGTTGCAGAAATCCATTTATGGATTGAAGCAAGCTTCAAGGAGTTGGAATCTTCGATTTGATAAATCGGTCAAAGAGTTTGGCTTCATCAAGAATGAAGATAAACCTTGTGTATACAATAAAATTAGTGGGAGCGTAGTACTATTTCTAGTGCTATATGTCGATGACATATTATTCATTGGAAACGATGTTCCTGCACTTCAGTCTGTAAAGACTTGGTTAGGAAAATGTTTTTCAATGAAAGATATGGGTGAAGCCGCATACATCCTTGGAATTAAGATCTATCGTGGTAGATCTAAGAGGATGATTGGTTTAAGTCAAAGTACATACATTGACAAGGTTCTTAAAAGATTTTGTATTGAGAACTCTAAGAGAGATAACCTGCCAGTGTTACATGGTAAAAGTCTTAGCAAGACTCAGTGTCCTAAGACAACTGATGAGCAGGAACGTATGAATGGAATTCCATATGCTTCGGCAATTGGATCCATTATGTATGCCATGATTTGTACTAGACCAGATGTCTCTTATGCTTTGAGCATGACGAGCAGATACCAGTCAGATCCTGGTGAGAGTCACTGGATAGCAGTCAAGACGATTCTTAAGTAATTGAGAAGGACTAAAGACTCGTTCTTGATTTAAGGAGGCTTGGAAGATGATCTCGTTGTAAAGGGTTACACTGATGCAAGCTTCCAAACTGACAAGGATGATTATAGATCGCAATCTGATTTTGTGTTTATGCTAAACGGTGGTGCTGTAAGTTGGAAGAGTTCCAAGCAGAGTATAGTAGCTGATTCTATAACGGAAGCTGAGTATTTAGCTGTATCAGATGCTGCTAAGGAGGCAGTTTGGATCAAGAAATCCATAACTGAATTAGAAGTGGTTCCTAGCATTGCTAATATAATAGATCTTTATTGCGATAATAATGGTGCTATTGCTCAAGCAAAGGAACCAAGAGAACATCAGAGATCCAAACACATAGTTAGGCATTTTCATCTCATTCGAGAAATCGTAGAGAGGGAGGACGTGAAGATATGTAGAGTACCAATGGATGATGACATTTCTGATCCGCTGACAAAGGGACTTCCTCAAGCTAAACATGATGGTCATGTTAGGTCCATGGGTATTAGATACATTAGTGATTGGGCCTAGTGCAAGTGGGAGATTGTTGGTGTGTATGCCCTAGGACAAAAGGATTGTGATATGTTCTATAAAGGATTCATGAACTTTGACAAGTTATATCATTTGGGTAATCATGATGGCCTTCTAGGGTCCGCTCATAATTTATGAGGACAAAATGTGTTTGGACTCATTGCCAATTTGATATAATTCTATGGGGTCACACACAAGAGAACGAATTGTTAAAAGGGCAAAATGGCAGAATTTTGGTCTGGCACGACCGTGCCAGATATAAAGCATGGCCATGCCGAATATAAATCACGACCGTGCCATAAATTGGCTAAAGGCAAGAGAATGGCGCACCATTTGGCACGACTGTGCCAGTGCTGTCTGGCCAGAAAACTTGTGGCATAATTAAGTGACGGGATTTAGGCTTCCTAAGTCCTTAAGGGTTAAGGACTACGACATATATAAATATATTTTCACCAGCCATTGTTGACGATGAATCTAGTTGTTTGGAGAAACAATTTCATTGATCAAGATTGAGAATCAAGATCAATAATTCATAAATTCATATAGCCCCGTTTGGATCTAGCAATTAAGATTAAGGAGTTCTTAATATTCGTTCGCATGTGGATATCTATAGAGGGTGATTGCTTAATCATCTTCTAGTTCGTGTTCCTGTGATCAAGACTTCAAGAAAGCTTGGAGAAGATCAATTCTTGAAGAACGAAGTTTTCAAGATTCGGAAAATTTTAAAGCTCCATCACGGCTAGTATTCTATATTCAACTCCATATTAATTTAATCATCTTCATCAGATCTAGGCTTTTGGGTTTTATTCTGCTGCGCATGTTTGCTCAAAACCCAACAGTGGCTTGGTCCCTAAGTCAAGAAATCATATAAATAAAGGGGTTCTTGAGCCAAAAAGGACCTAACGTTAAACCATTGACCTAACGTTAAACCATTGTTTGCTTTGAAGTAGTATGATTCTATCAAAAGGATCAGCCTAGAGCCTCTCCAATCCATGGAGATGGTCTCGAAGAACATGATCCGACATTCCAAATAAATAAGAGATTATTTATTTGGCTTCCTTTG
Source organism: Campanula takesimana (assembly GCA_026119855.1). Lineage (NCBI taxonomy): Eukaryota > Viridiplantae > Streptophyta > Magnoliopsida > Asterales > Campanulaceae > Campanula > Campanula takesimana. The sequence continues at coordinate 1,727,759 of JAOWBW010000296.1, read as the reverse complement.
TACATGTTTTGCATAATTTTAAGATGATGATGATGATTTCGTAGCAAGACTAATCCTAGATTGGGTGGATTGGGTGCTTCTTGACCTTCCCAATCCATAACTTAACCCCTGAACTCAAGATCTCACGGTCCGTGTTCTGTCAAACATGGTGGCGACTCACAACAAATCGAGCAACAATAAAGTCCTTACAATCAAACAAACCCTTAAACAATGGCAAAAACGACGCGCGCTCACAGTGTAGTCCCTAAATGAAGTGCCTATTTGTTTCATATATAAAGGTCTTCCATCAGCCTAAGAAACACACACAATTCATTATTTCTCTCATATATTCTCTTCATTCATTTCTAGAATATCTAGAGAGAAGACACTCATCATTTAGAAGTACTCCATTCCCTAGTTCTTCTTCTTATTCTCTCTAAAGGAATATCAAAGATGGATTCAATAGGTAATCACTTCTGCCTTCATCCTCTCTCTAACTTATCCCAAATTTGAGTTATGGCATTAGTGGAATAGAAATGTTCCAACAATTGGTATCAGAGCCCGCTCAAATTCTGGTGTAAGTTTGAGTTTTGAAAGCTTTAATGCTTCATTTCGATTCATGTATTTTGTTGAATCACTAAGTTTTGATGTTGTTTAGAGACTCTAATTCATTTATAGAGTGATAATGATCATCATCTAATTAAAAAAATTATGGAAAAAGGTTTAAAGTTTTGCTCTAAAGAAAACAATGGTTCAAGCAAGATTATCCCTATATAGCATAGTTATGTGTTGTATGATACATAAACTATGTGGATCTACTTGCTTGACCATGTTAATTTGAAACAAGATTATCCCTATATAGCATGGTTATGCATTGTATGATGCATACACCATGTGGACCTACTTGTTTGTTCACTCATTTGGGACAAAAATTCAGAAAGTGCAGCAGTCTTTGAAACGGTGCTACTGGAGATTGATTGGTTCGGTCGGGTCTTAACTGAGGTCCGGTCGTACCTTAAGGAATGGTCCGGTCGGGTCTTAAGCGGGTCAGACCTAAAGAAAATACGGTCGGGTCCTATGTGTCGTCCGGTTGGACCTTATGAGATGTCCGGTCGGGCATACACTGTTCACAGGCCTTTTGGTTTTTCAAGATTTTGCACAATTTTGTTTACCCTTCATTGAGCAAAACATACATTTTTCAAACCATAAATTTGTGATTAATTATATGCTTAAACAATTTTACACATTTTTTAAATAATATTATCACCAAAGTGATTCACGTTATTTAAATCCAAAATTGTTAAAGTGTTGAATGTATACATTAATATGTGAATAACATGAATTTTCCAAAGAAGAACTTGCTATTTGACAAAATTTATACATTCATTTGGTAACAAATAAAATGGACATTGAGTTGTTTTGTTAAATACTTAAATCGGCCCAAAGGAAGATTAAGTATTTAATTAAGACGTCGTTCAAATTATTGGTTACCTCAAGGTAATCATTTATGAATCAACTCGCAATCCAAAGATTAGTTTTGATGTCATGTTGATTATATTATAGATAGATTTCATTGATATAATTAATCATTTATTCATTATGTAGTTACTTATACATGTTTTGTATTTCACTCTTGTTCTCAAATTCCAACAGATTTACTTAACGCTTCTTCAATAACTGCTGCTATGAGCACCGTTTCGATGCTTAATGGGACTAATTTTAAAACTTGAAAAATAAAATAACTATGATCTTAGGCTGTATGGACATTGATCTCGCATTAAGGGAACCATTTCCTCTTCCTCTCACTGATAAAAGCACTCAAGAAGATCGCTTAAGTGCTGAGAAATAGAAACGTTCCAATCGCGTGAGCCTAATGATCATGAAAAATGTTGTCCCGGAGACTTTTTTGAACAGTGTCTCCGAGGACGTTGATTCTAAAACCTTTCTCGACACCCTTGATAAAACACTTTGCAAAAAGCGAAAAGTCGGAAACAAGTTGTCACGACCCGAAAACTAGGCTCTATTTTATTAGTAATAAATAATTATTATTTATTTATTTGCTTATTTATTTATTTATTTATTTGAATTAAATATTTATGTGTGCATTTCATGTGTTATAATAATTTATGCCTAGCATATTAATTGGGTCATTTGTGCTAGTGTAGAAGTGTTGAGTCTTATTTGTTAGTGGAGAGTTTATTTGAGAAAGGGTAGTATTAGGGGGAGGGGCCTAAGTGTAAAATGTTCAAATAATTTCTCCCTACTCCCTCTCTTCTCCCTCACCCCTCTACTCTCCTCCCTCACCTCCCTCACTCTCACACTCCATCTCCCAGCTCATTTCTCTCTCTCTCTTCCATAGCAAAAGGTGAGTTTTTTTCTCTCTTCCTTCTCTCTTCATTTCCTTCCTCTTCCTCTCATTATTTCTCATTTCTTAAAACATGAAACTTGTTTAGATCGTCGATAGGATCGTAGGAAGCCAAGAAATTTCGAGTTCCGTCACCTTTGAGAAAATCCGGGTAAGTTACTTTTCCCCCCATTGATGCTAAAAATGTTCATCCTATGCTTAGATGATACTATGATTTCCATTTATTGCTTCTTTGGTTGATTTTGTGATGATTTACATTTTTGTTCATTTTGTGAAATTTTGGTATTTGAATCACCCTTGATTGAGGTTCCTTAGATGATGTTGTTGGAGTCCTTTTGGTTCAAAATGGTGTAGGTACTTTAGTTCACATTTTGGTAGTGTTAGAAATGGTGAAGATGGGGTTTGTTTTGGATTTGGGTTGTTAATGGTAGAAACCCAGATTTTTGCCGGATTTGCCTTTCCGGGCAAGGAGGCGCGCGCACCCTCCCATAGGAGGCGCGCACCCTTATGCCCCTCTTGAACAAAACCTTCTGTTTCTTGGAGGTGCGCGCACCCTCCCATAGGAGGCGCGCGCACCCTCTCCTCCTCCAAACTTGATTTTCCTTCTGATCAAAGGAGGCGCGCGCACCCTCTCCCCTGGTGTGAAATTTATTTCCCTTTTTTTCCAATCTTTTGAGAGCCATATCTCCCTCATCCGGACTCCATTTTAGGTGTATAAATTATCGTTTTAAAGCTCTCCTTGAGCTCTTCGAGATGAGTGAGTAGTTTTGGTTGTGTTCTTGAGTTAACTGGATCCTTTTTTATTGAACGTGATATGGGAATCGTGTTATCATGGTTGAGATTATTGGAACACCTTACTGGTGTGTTGTTGGTTCATTTCATCTTATTGGTGTTCACTTTGTATGGTTCCCTACTTTGGAATCCTTGGCTGTTTATTTGAGCTAGTACTTTATTACTTAGCCCTTACTTGAAAGTCCAGCTGGTATTTTTTGTGTGTTTGGGCGATGCGAAACATTATGATGGCACAGCCAAGTCCATTGTGATGTTGACCATTGTTTTGCCCCATTATTTCCCTCCTCCAGATTGGCCTTGGATGTGAGATGAGCTAGCCCCTTTGTGAGCACTTAGCTATTGGTTTTCGGGCTTTGACTGTGTGTCACTGTCCCCTTGTTATTGGTTCCGGTACCGGGGATTTCTCTTCAGCTTTCATGCTATTATGAGAATGATGATTTGTTGATTATTGAAGCTGCGCAGAGACCTTTATTTGGTTTTATCAGTTGGGAAACCTTGGCTAATATCCTTTGTTAATTGTTTATTTCCCCTTGTTATTTGGTTTTATTTTATTATTGCATCATAGCATGTCATGTAGTTGCATTAGTAACTTATTGAGATTTATCTCACCCCCTTTTCCCTTGTCTTTGTTTTTCCTTAACCCCCTAGGTGGAAAGGATTAGACTCGCTGATCACGAGACAGGACGTCGCGAGGGTTGAGCTTTTGGGGCAAGTGTATATTGGTGGGTTTACATTATATAAATGTGTAACTCTTTTGGGGATAGTTGTACCACACTTTGACGTCACTAAGATTTGTATATTTTATTATTTTATAGTGTGAGCTTATGGGGCTTACACTAGTACATTGTCGTTGTTAAATTGTTTTCCAAAACCTGATGTTACCATCTTTTGTTATGAAATGAAATTTTTATCTCTGATATTTTAGTGTTTAGATTAGTAAGTCGACATCCAGCTCGCGATCTCAGGCCCGCGGGGTTCGGGGTCGCGACAGTTGGTATCAGAGCTATGGTTTGGCTCTAAGTATAAGTCTAGGTGGACTAGGATGACCTAGGTGGGTAGTTGTGTTCGGAGTGAGTAACGGTTGATGTCTTATGCAGGTAATTGTTTGAAATGGCTAGAAGGAGAGCAGGCGAAGGCTCTAGTGGAGCACAGAATCAGAATGACTTAAGGGAAGAGAACCGGGCAATGTTCCAAGGGATGTTTGAGGCCGCTATGAAGGCCATTCATGATCAAGGGCCACGAGAAGAGCATGTGTCACCACCGAGATATGGGCTAGAGCAATTTCTGAAATTGAAGCCAAAAGAGTTTGACGGTGAGCCGAATGTAAAGAAGGATGAGATGTGGATCGAGTCTATGGAAAAAATTTATGATGTATTTGGGTGTTCGGACGAAGATAGAGTCCGATTTGCGGCTTATAAGCTTGGAAAGGAGTTAAAGCTAGTTGGGATGACACTCACACAGTGTATGCATGGGAATTGTTTGTGCGGAAGTTCAAAGAGCATTTCATTCCGGTAGTGGACCAGAACCGAAAGGAGATCGAGCTTCTCAACTTGGAGCAAGGTTTGTTGTCTATAACTCAATACTCGGCTAAGTTCACAGAATTAGCCCGGTATTGTGACTATCTTGTGAGGACCGAAGAACAGAAGGCTATGAGATTCATCCGGGGTTTGAAGACTTCTATTCGTACTCAACTTATAGCCCAAAGGATTGTGACATTCCAGGATGCGGTGGACCGAGCCTATATGATCGAGCAAGATATAGAGGAGCATAAGAAGAAGGTAGAGGTGACTAATCCGAGCAAACAAGGAGGGCAAGGCAAGCCTCAAACCCGTTCTGATAACCGAGGTAACTTTGGGGGACAATCTCAGTTCCGAGGACAATCGATCCCAAGGAACCCGGGTACCACTTCCGGGAACCAAGGGAACCAAAATAGGAGACTTTGTTCCTATTGCCAAAAGGAAGGCCATTCAGAGGACCGGTGTTGGAAGAAACAGGGAAGGTGTACCAATTGTGGTCAAATGGGTCATTTTGCAAGGGATTGTACTAGAGGCAGAGGTCAACCGACTGGGGTAGGAGCTGGGGCTCCACAGGGTCAGAAAAGAGATGCTACGGGAAAGCCCAAGGTCCAAGGAAGGGTATTTGCCATGAATCAACAAAAAGCTACCGATGATCCATCCGTTATTGGAGGTATTATTTCTGTATTTAATATGAGCGCCCGAGCGTTAGTAGATACAGGATCATCTCATTCTTACATATCTGTGCAATTTGCTTCCTTGCTAAATGCTGCATTTGAGTCTTTACCTTATGTGCTAGAGGTGTCGACCCTGTAGGAGAATGCTTGGTGACTGATAAAGTCTTTCGTGCTTGTGATGTGCTTATATGTGGTCGTGTCTTGTGTGCAGACTTGGTAGTCCTTCCTATTCAGGACTTTGATGTTATTTTGGGTATGGATTGGTTGAGCAAGTTTCATGCTTCTGTGGATTGTCGTAGGAAAATTGTTACTTTTTCTATCCCTGATGTGCCTAAGTTTACTTTTGAGGCTATGCCTTTTGGTAGAAATTTTCATATCATCTCTTATGTGAAAGCTAAAAGATTGTTGCACCGTGGTTGTGAGGGGTACTTGGCTAGCGTGCTTGATACTAGGAAAGAATCCCCTAGTTTGGAGAGTGTTCGGGTAGTTAGGGAATTTCCCGATGTTTTCTCTTCTGAGTATGATATGCCTCCCGATCGTGAGATAGAATTTTGTATAGATCTTTTACCGAGTACGGCTCCGATTTCAAAGGCACCGTATAGGTTGGCTCCCGCAGAGTTGAAGGAGCTAAAGGTGCAGTTGCAAGAGTTGCTTGATCGAGGGTTTATCCGCCCTAGTGTTTCCCCGTGGGGAGCACTGGTTTTGTTTGTGCGGAAGAAAGATGGTTCGTTGAGATTGTGTATCGACTACCGAAAGTTAATCAGGTTACAGTGAAGAACAAGTATCCTCTACCTCACATTAATGATTTATTTGATCAACTTCAGGGGTCCGTCGTGTTTTCCAAGCTTGATTTGAGGAGTGGGTACCATCAGTTGAAGATTCGATCGGAGGATATTCCGAAGACTGCTTTTCGCACTCGGTATGGTCATTATGAGTTCTTGGTTATGCCGTTTGGGTTGACCAACGCACCTGCAGTGTTTATGGATTTGATGAACCGGGTTTTCCATCCGTATCTTGATTTGTTCGTGGTGGTCTTTATTGACGATATACTCGTCTACTCTAAATCTAGAGAGGAGCACGAGCAACATTTGAGAACAGTGTTATCCGTTCTTGCGAGGGAACAATTGTTTGCGAAGTTTAGTAAATGCGAATTTTGGCTCGAGAAAGTGTCATTTCTGGGCCATGTGATTTCTAAAGACGGTATTTCTGTGGATCCTTCAAAGATTGAAGCTATAGTGGATTGGAAGAGACCCGAGTCAGTGACCGAGATTCGTAGATTTCTGGGTTTAGCCGAGTATTACAGAAGGTTTATAGAAGGGTTTTTGAGGATTGCTACTCCGATGACTCAGTTGACCCGGAAGGATGTACCGTTTGTGTGGAGTGAAAAATGTCAAAGTAGCTTCGATGAATTAAAGAAGAGATTAACTACGGCTCCTATTCTTACGTTACCGAATGGAAATGACGACTTAGTAATTTACAGTGATGCTTCGAAAGAGGGTTTGGGTTGTGTTTTGATTCAGAATGGGAAAGTGATTGCGTATGCTTCGAGGAAGTTGAGCCCGAGTGAACAGAATTATCCTACTCATGATATGGATTTGGCTGCGATAGTCTTTGCGTTGCACAAATGGAAGCACTACCTTTATGGGGCGAAGTTTGAAATTTTTACCGATCACAAGAGTTTGAAATATCTTTTCTCCCAGAAAGAGTTGAACAATAGGCAACGCCGATGGATGGAATTGTTAAAGGATTATGATTTTATGATTTCTTATCATCCGGGGAAGGCGAATGTGGTCGCCGATGCGATTAGTAGGAAGTCTTATGTGGCTTCGATGATGGTCCGTGAGTGGAAAATGCTTGAGGATGTTCGAGATTGGTCCCCTCGTGAATCGAGACATGGGGCTATTTTTGCGAATATTAGGGTATCTCCGACCCTAATTCAGAGGATAAAGGAAGCTCAGAAAGAAGATCCCGAGTTAGTGAAGGTAATGGGTAAATTGAAAGAAAGGAACTTTGAGGATTTTTCTATGAGTCCGGTTGGGGTGTTGACTTTCCGTGGTCGTTTGTGCGTACCCGATGTTGGTGGAATAAAGAGGCAAGTTTTAGATGAGGGTCACAAATCGAGATATACTATTCATCCGGGTAGTACGAAGATATATCAGGATTTGAAACAGCAATTTTGGTGGAACAACATGAAGAGGGAAATAGCCGAGTATGTTTCGAAATGTTTAACTTGTCAGCAGGTCAAAGCCGAGCATCAGAGACCCGCAGGACTACTTCAGCCGTTAGAGGTTCCGGAGTGGAAATGGGAGCATGTGACTATGGATTTCGTCACGGGACTACCTCGTACCCGTAGGAAGTATGACAGTGTTTGGGTAATAGTGGATAGATTGACCAAGAGTGCCCATTTCTTGCCTATTGACATCAGATATTCGATGGAGAAGCTTGCGACCCTTTATATCGATGAGATCGTTAGATTGCATGGGGTTCCGGTTAGCATTGTGTCAGACCGCGACCCGAGGTTTACTTCTAGATTTTGGAAGGCATTTCAAGAAGCTTTGGGTACAGATTTGCGATTCAGTACAGCTTTTCACCCTCAGACCGATGGTCAATCTGAGAGGACTATTCAGATTCTTGAGGATATGTTGCGAGCTTGTGCGATAGACTTCTCTGATTCTTGGGATTCGCACCTACCGTTAGTGGAATTCTCTTACAACAACAGTTATCAGGCCAGTATCGAGATGGCACCGTATGAGGCTTTGTATGTAAGAAAGTGTTGATCGCCTATCTGTTGGGATGAGGTCGGTGAAGCGAAGATCGTGGGTATTGATTTTCTTCAGGATTCAGTTGAGAAAGTTAGGGTTATCCGGGATAGATTGAAAACAGCCCAGAGTCGACATAAGAGCTATGCAGACAACCGAAGACGAGATCTTAGTTTTCAGACCGGAGATTTTGTGTTCTTGAAGGTATCTCCAAAAGTGGGTATCCGAAGGTTCGGGAAGAAGGGTAAATTGGCTCCGAGGTTTGTTGGACTGTTTGAGATTTTGGGAAAGGTTGGACTTCTAGCGTATCGTCTTGCGTTACCGCCATCTTTGGACCGGTTACATAATGTTTTTCACTTTCTATGCTTCGGAAGTATGTTCATGATCCATCTCACGTGTTACCGAGGGTACCGGAGGATATCGAGCCGGATATGACTTATGAGGAACGACCGGTTCGGATTTTAGATGCCAAAGTCCAAGAATTGAGAAACAAAAGCATTGCGTTGGTTCGAGTTCTTTGGAGGAATCATAATGTTGAAGAATCGACATGGGAGCTCCGAGATGAGATCGAGAGGAAATATCCGTGGCTTTTTAATTCGGGTAAGACTCATTAAAATTCGGGTCGAATTTTCTTTAAAGGGGAGTGAATGTCACGACCCGAAAACTAGGCTCTATTTTATTAGTAATAAATAATTATTATTTATTTATTTGCTTATTTATTTATTTATTTATTTGAATTAAATATTTATGTGTGCATTTCATGTGTTATAATAATTTATGCCTAGCATATTAATTGGGTCATTTGTGCTAGTGTAGAAGTGTTGAGTCTTATTTGTTAGTGGAGAGTTTATTTTGAGAAAGGGTAGTATTAGGGGGAGGGGCCTAAGTGTAAAATGTTCAATAATTCTCCCTACTCCCTCTTCTCCCTCACCCCTCTACTCTCTCCCTCTCCTCCCTCACTCCCTCACTCTCACACTCCATCTCCCAGCTCATTTCTCTCTCTCTCTCTTCCATAGCAAAAGGTGAGTTTTTTTCTCTCTTCCTTCTCTCTTCATTTCCTTCCTCTTCCTCTCATTATTTCTCATTTCTTAAAACATGAAACTTGTTTAGATCGTCGATAGGATCGTAGGAAGCCAAGAAATTTCGAGTTCCGTCACCTTTGAGAAAATCCGGGTAAGTTACTTTTCCCCCCATTGATGCTAAAAATGTTCATCCTATGCTTAGATGATACTATGATTTCCATTTATTGCTTCTTTGGTTGATTTTGTGATGATTTACATTTTTGTTCATTTTGTGAAATTTTGGTATTTGAATCACCCTTGATTGAGGTTCCTTAGATTATGTTGTTGGAGTCCTTTTGGTTCAAAATGGTGTAGGTATTTTAGTTCACATTTTGGTAGTGTTAGAAATGGTGAAGATTGGGTTTGTTTTGGATTTGGGTTGTTAATGGTAGAAACCCAGATTTTTGGCCAGAATTTGCCTTTCCGGGCAAGGAGGCGCGCCCACCCTCCCATAGGAGGCACGCGCACCCTTATGCCCCTCTTGAACAAAACCTTCTGTTTCTTGGAGGCGCGCGCACCCTCTCCTTCTCCAAACTTGATTTTCCTTCTGATCAAAGGAGGCGCGCGCACCCTCTCCCCTGGTGTGAAATTTATTTCCCTTTTTGTCCAATCTTTCGAGAGCCATATCTCCCTCATCCGGACTCCATTTTAGGTGTATAAATTATCGTTTTAAAGCTCTCCTTGAGCTCTTCGAGATGAGTGAGTAGTTTTGGTTGTGTTCTTGAGTTAACTGGATCCTTTGTGATTGAACGTGATATGGGAATTGTGTTATCATGGTTGAGATTATTGGAACACCTTACTGGTGTGTTGTTGGTTCATTTCATCTTATTAGTGTTCACTTTGTATGGTTCCCTACTTTGGAATCCTTGGTTGTTTATTTGAGCTAGTACTTTATTACTTAGCCCTTACTTGAAAGTCCAGCTGGTATTTTGTGTGTGTTTGAGCGATGCGAAACATTATGATGGCACAGCCAAGTCCATTGTGATGTTGACCATTGTTTTGCCCCATTATTTCCCTCCTCCAGATTGGCCTTGGATGTGAGATGAGCTAGCCCCTTTGTGAGCACTTAGCTATTGGTTTTCGGGCTTTGACTGTGTGTCACTGTCCCCTTGTTATTGGTTCCGGTACCGGGGATTTCTCTTCAGCTTTCATGCTATTATGAGAATGATGATTTGTTGATTATTGAAGCTGCGCAGCGACCTTTATTTGGTTTTATCAGTTGGGAAACCTTGGCTAATATCCTTTGTTAATTGTTTATTTCCGCTGCTATCTGATATATGAAAATTGCTATGTGTTATGTGATTTATTATTGATTATTGCATCATAGCATGTCATGTAGTTGCATTAGTAACTTATTGAGATTTATCTCATCCCCCTTTTCCATTGTCTTTGTTTTTCCTTAACCCCCCCCCCCCCCAGGTGGAAAGGATTAGACTCGCTGATCACGAGACAGGACGTCACGAGGGTTGAGCTTTTGGGGCAAGTGTATATTGGTGGGTTTACATTATATAAATGTGTAACTCTTTTGGGGATAGTTGTACCACACTTTGACGTCACTAAGATTTGTATATTTTATTATTTTGTAGTGTGAGCTTATGGGGCTTACACTAGTACATTGTCGTTGTTAAATTGTTTTCCAAAACCTGGTGTTACCATCTTTTGTTATGAAATGAAATTTTTATCTCCGATATTTTAGTGTTTAGATTAGTAAGTCGACGTCCAGCTCGCGATCTCGGGCCCGCAGGGTTCGGGGTCGCGACACAAGTGCTTCCTTGAGGAAGCTTGTTTCCATGAGGTACAAGGGTAGTGGAAATTTAAGAGAGTGCATTTTGGAAATGATTCACCTCTCGACAAAACTAAGGGCACTTAAGTTAGAGATATCGGAAGATTTACTCTTGCACCTAGTTTTGATCTCTCTTCCTCCTCAATTTGGTCACTTTGAGGTGACCTATAATTGTCAAAAGGACAAGTAGAATATTAATGAACTTATTTCACATGTGACACAAGAGGAGGATAGGTTGAAACAATTTAAACCCAAAAGTAATCATTTAGCATCTACCTCTTCTCATGGGATAAAGAGGAGAGGGAAGGAAATTGCGGTTGCAAGTAAGAAGCATAAGGGATCATCTGATGATCAAAAGGTTAAGAAATGCTTCTTTTGCAAGGACCTTACTCATATGAAGTTCGACTGCCCTAAGTATCACGCATGGCGTGCTAAGAAAGGTATGTCATTTGGTCTTGTTTGTACTGAGGCTAATTTGGTTTCAATTCCTATATATACATTGTGGTGTAGATACCCCGGGGAACCACGACTTGGCTAGAGCGGTGAATTAACCTAGGATGTCTAATTGATTTTAAGAGTCGCCACCCGCGTTTTTAGAGGAACGCGAGAAAACCTAAGAAAATAGCCTTTTTTTATTGATTACGAAACCAAAGATTCTTGAGCTGAGGGGTTCGGGGGTTAGGTGACGGAGTGGGAAGTACTTAAACACCAACTCCGCCCCGCTTACGCGGGTCTTGCTACTTTTGGTGTTCTAATGTTAAATGTCCTTCAATAAAAAGTTCTAACAATTAAAGTGAAAAGAAAGGGGAAAATAAAAGAGAAATAAAAGAGAATTGTTTTATTTATTAACTTATGCTAAAGATTACATGTAACAATTATACTAAACAATTACATTAAGAAATGGATAGGAAATTAAAGTAGAGATTGAAATGTAGGGAGATGACCTTGACCAACTTTAATGTAATAAAGTGGTCATTTGGTCATGTCCCATTTGGTGGGGATTGCATACATCTAAAAAGACATAAATAAAATAGAAGAAGAAGAAGTCTACCTTTAGAAAAGAGGACTTCAAACTTTGACTTGGAGTTATTGTAGAGAAATTGTTGTGTAGAAATTTGTGAAGAGTTTAGTTGCTAGAACTCTTGTTGGGGAAATTTGTGTTGGGAGAATGGTGTAGAGTTTGTGTAGGGAGAAAGTTCAAAGTTCAAGGTCCAAAAAAGAGAGTCCTAAAAGTCTAGAGTTTTTGGCTAGAAAGAAAATGTTGAGGTCCCATTTCTAAGGTAGAAGAAGGGGGTTTTTATAGGTAGAAAGGAGAGGGAAAGGTTGGAGGGAAAATGGTCAATCCATGTGAGATGAAATTGACCAATAGAAAATAAGATAAATAGAATAATGAATAAAAGAAGATGAAACAAATAAAAGAAAATACAAATGAAATATTTTGTTTTTATGAAAAGGGCTAGAAATGTGGGATTGGGAGGTTACAAATAAAAGCTAGTAAATGTTTATGATCAAGAAAGATGTTTTTGACTAAAGAAGATATTTGTAAATAAAAAAAAGGGAGGGAAATAAGGTACAATCCGTTACTGCCAAATTGGGAAGCGCGCGGGTCCGGCCTTTGGGGCGAGAAGCGCGCGCGGCCTGTTGACAGTGTCGGAGGCGCCCGCGGGTGAAAATAACAGAATGACAGAACGACTCTAAAAGTTAACTCTGTTATGCAGTTTAGTCCAAAACTAACGGAATCAGTTAGGAACTTAACAAAAATAACAGAAATTAACAAAAACAAGTTAAATAAAAATACTATGTATGCAATCGGGGTGGGAGGTCCAAAGCGGGGTGTTTACAGAGCCCCTCGGCGACGTGGATTGCAAAGCAAAAACGCGTCGACGAAAGAAAGACAACCGCCGAGGACATCGACAAGAGAAAACAAAGACTCGATAAAACATGAATTTGAAATTTGCGAAGGATAGGGGTGCGCTCCCTGTGTGAGCGGCTTTATTGATATAGAAAGGATATGGCGGGATCCGTTTTGCTGAAGCGGGATCCGTTTGCTGATGCGGGATCCGTTTGCTGATGCGGGATCCGTTTGCTGAAGCGGGATCCGTTTACTGATGCAGGATCCTTTTGCTGATGCGAGATCTGTTTGCTGAGGCGGGATCCGTTTGCTGGAGGCGGGATCCGTTTGCTGGAGGCGGGATCCGTTTGCTAAGGGGGGATCCGTTTGCTGATGCGGGACCCGTTTACTGAAGCGGGATCCGTTGGCTAAAGCGGGATCCGTTGGCGGAGGCGGGATCCGTTTGCTGGAGGCGGGATCCGTTTGCTGGTGCGGGATCCGTTTGCTGGAGCGGGATCCGTTTGCTGATGCGGGATCCGTTTGCTGAGGCGGGATCTGTTTGCTGATGCGGGATCCGTTTGCTAAGGCGGGATCCGAGTCTCCGTCTGCCTATATGTGATATTGTTGTGTTGCTTGATGGAAAGGTGGTGATTTTACGGCTCACCATGGACCGAGTTGTTGTCATTGAACTGTAATTGTTTGACTCTGTGGGATGCAGGCGTAGTTGACGGCAGATCACTTTTTGCTGGGGATGAAGTGCCTTGAGTTGCAGATGCTGTTGACCTTGTGGTGGTACCTGTTAAGTGTGTGCTTGGCAGGTATATGTGTTTGTGCAAGAAGATGCATGAAGTGTGAAATGAAGAGAGAAATTGTGCTCGTGGTGCAATGTGATTTGAAAGCAGTTTTGCATGAACGAGAAGTAAAGTGATTCTGTGTGTGAAGTGATTTTTGAAAGCGGAGATTGCTTGAGATTAATAATGTTCATACCTTCACTTACCATTACCGCTTGATTGGGGATGGATTGCTGAAGGATGTTGATGCTTTTGATGAAGAATGTCCATGCTTTGGATGAAGAGTGATGATGTTGATGGTGATGAATTGTTCTTGCCTTTGAAGGAGTGTCGGCGAGATGGTATTCTGGATGGTGGGTTGGTCGTGCCAAAAGGCTGCCTACGTATCCCTTGAAAGGAATCAGACCAGCGTAGTTTAAGGATGGTGGAGGACGCTGGGAAGAATGCTAGGAGCAAGGCAAAATAAAGCACGAACTTTTGCACATAGAAAAAGAAAAAGAAAAATCCTTTTTTTTTTAATTAGTTTGTGGGTGAACCATTTTAACCATTGTGTGTTTGCAAAGCCAACCCAAGATCAAGTCATTTCGGTCGAAGTCCGGATTGCCTTGCTTGAATTCTATCGTCGTTGCCGTTGTGTCCAATGAAAAGTGATTTCTAGCCCCAAGAGATGTGTCAGTTATGGGGCTCCAAAAGACATTTGATGCCGAGATAAGGGGTTGCTGATCGTAAAGCCCCTAGAATGCCTTTGATTCCAAACTATGAGAGACTTGCATAGCCCAAGATGAATCGACTCTTGGCCTTTTCAAATAAATCGCCTTTTGCTATTGACGTGGGCAAGCCCCAAGAGAAGATCATTGATACCAAGCTTCGAGAGATTACTAAGCCCCAAGTGTCGTGGGCTTGTTGTTTGCGAGCTTGTAGATGGCGGGATCTGAAGACCTTTCGGTGTGAAGCCTCAAATTTCTTGGAATCGGCTTAGCATTGTGTTGGGAGCGGATGGCACTATTGGGAAGAACTCTTGAAAGCGATCTCCTTCTTTCTCTCTTGCTTGAGATGGATGGCCCTTTTTGTGGTTGATACCCAAATGGCGGAAGGTCCATGTTGAAAATGTAGCACGGTCTTCGGGAGATGTCTCGTGGGAGATGGTGATGTTGTTGCAGATGATAAGGTCTTGGTGTGATAAAGTCTCGAACGGTATGATTGCTTGGGTCTTCTTGAGTTGGACCAACGGCGGATCTTCGGATGCAGCCTGTGCTTTTGATCTTGGAGAAGGGGGTGCCGTAACTCTGCTTATAAAGTTAACATATTGGCATTGCCCGCTATAACTCAGCCGGGTGAGTCTAGCATATTGAATCTTTTTCCTTTTCTCTAAGACTTCCTTCATAATCTCGCTGTGAGTTCTAACAAGAATCATCAAATTCATTTCATATCATCGGAGCCTTCATTTAAAAACCAAGAGGCCTTTTGACTGGAAGTGTTGAGAGACCATTGAAGTTTGATCATTTTCATGGAGCCATAAGACTACTCCCAAATTGCATTGCTCGGGTACTGTAGACACCCCGCCTTGGACCTCTCACCCCGATTGCATACATAGTATTTTTATTTAACTTATTTTTATTAATTTCTGTTACGTCGGTTAAGTTCCTAACTGATTCCGTTAGTTTTGGACTAAACTGCATAACATAATTAATTTTAGAGTCATTTCTGTCTTTCTGTCATTTTTAGAATCGCGCGCTTCCGGCACAGCTAACGGGCGCGCGCGCCTCCCGTCCCAAAGGCGGGACTCGCGCGCTGTCCGATATGGCAGTAACGGATTGCACCTTATTTCCCTCCTTTTTCTTATTTACAAACATCTTTTCTTGATCACAAAAACCATCTTTTTACATCCACATTCATCCCCTTTTTCTCATTAACTCCCAATCCCAAATTCTAAGCCTTTTCCCAAAAACTAATATTTCTTTCATTTATTATTTGATTTCTTTTATTTCTTTTATTTTTCTTTTATTCATTTATCTTATTTGTGATTGGCCCATCCCATTTCACATGGATGACCAATTTCCCTCCATCATTTCCCTCTCTTTTTTACCTATAAAAACCATCATCTTCTACCTTAGAAAGGGACTTCTTTTTGGACTCCGACCTTGATTCACCAACTACATTATACACAAATTCTCCAACAAGAGTTCTTAGTAACAAGACTCTACACAAATTGTTCTACAACAATTTCATTACAACAACAACACTTTCAAGTCAAGGTTCCAAGTCGTCTTTCTCAAGGTACAACTCCATTTTCTTCCTTTGTTTTCTTCTTCTTGATGTATGCAATCCCCATTAATGGGACATGACTAACATGACTACTTCACATATTGAAGTAAGGTTATCTCCCTACATTTTAATCTTAACTTTAATTCACCATGTTAATTTCTCTTCATCCCTTAATGTAATTCTTTAACATTACTTGTTACATGTAATCTTTATCATTAAATAAATAAAATAATTCTATTTTATTTCCCCTTTATTTCCCCTTTTTTCTCATCACAATTGTTAGCACATTTCTATTTAATTAATTGAAGGACATGTAAATATTAGAACACCAATAGTAGCAAGACCCGCGGTAAGCGGGGCGGAGTGGGTGTTTAAGTACTTCCCACTCCGTCACCTAACCCCCGAACCCTTCTCTCCCGAATCTCTGGTTTTGTACAAAATTAGGCTATTTCTAGGTTTTTCTTATGTTCCTTTAAAAACATAGGTGGCGACTCTAAACAATCTAAAACAAGTTAGACATCCTAGGATAATTCACCGCTCTAGCCAAGCCGTGGTTCCCCGGGGTATCTACAGTGGCGACTCCGCTGGGGACTGTATTAGAGGGTTAAACTTGCGTTCTTAACTTTTGGTGTTCTTATTACTGTTTTCTGGGCATTCTGGTAAAAAGGGTAGGAAGCGCGCGCCTCCGGCCTTCTTGGTCTAAAGCGCGCGCGCGTCCGACCCTTATTACCAGAATCGCCCGTCTCCTTTCTTGTCCTTCAATTCCATGTTTCTGTGCTAACAAATTCTGCAGGTGAAAGTTTTCTTAATTAAGGGTCAAGGCAATCCCTTGAACCCACTGATTTGCAGGTTCTCACCCAGAAGCGGGCGCCTCTGCCCTGCTTCCTCTCACGTGCGCGCCTTCCGCATAGGCAACCCAATGCGCGCGCTTCTGGGCGCATTCCCGGAACAGAACAGTGCACAGAAACAGAACAGAATGACAGTGTGTGGGCACCGGGCCTGCATACAATTTCTTTTTACTTTCTGTTTATTTTTATCGGTCACACGGGTGATTCGAAAGTTGTAATTATGTGCTTATTTGTTTTTTTATTTATTTCTTTTGAAAAAAAAAAAAAAAAAAAAAAATGTTTTGTCACATGTTAGACCTCACACTACATGCACATATTCTTATCAATTGCTCACAATCGAGTCGCACAAGTCCAACCCCAAACCCGTCGAGCCCGTCCTAGAAAGTTTCAAGCTCCACTCGACCTTGGCTCTTTCGAAGCGGTAAACCTCAGCCCGTGGCGTAGTTCATGACTACATGCCGGGGGTGACCTTTGAGCCTCATATTCAAGCCGAGCACAAGCCACACAATTCTAGTCTAGGGTCTAACACTCCGTGACCAAGTCGGTTTTCATGTACCGAGATTTCCCTAAACTAATGTGTTCAAATCATACATGCCAACTTGTTGCAATGGACGAAATAAAACTCCGTCCCCAAAAGTGGTTATTTGGACGAAAATAAAAATCCGTCCCCGCATGTATGATTTACTACATTAATTTAGTTTAATCCCGACACATGTAGGTCTCACAAGCGTGGTGGAATCCGATGAGTATATGGGACCGCGAGAAGGTCTATATACTAGTGTGACGATTCCACTATTTTCCTAGAAACCCCAAAAAAGGACCACGTCCTTCCGACTTTGTAAATAAATAAAAAAAAGAGTCGTTTTTTCCTTATGTGGTTGAGTCTTTTTCTTTGTTTGTGGGTTAATTCATTTTATCCAAAAGGTGTTTGTGGGGCCAATCTAAGATCAACCGTGCTCTTCCAATAGGTCCAATGGCTTCCAACGGCAACAACAACAACGGTGGAAATGATTTCGTGTCCAACGAAGGGTTACTCAACGTAATGAAATCAATGGGGGAACAAATGGATAGGATTGTCGAGGATGCCCGCCGTAAAGACAATTTGTGGCAAGCCCGTTTCGATATCGACAAGAGGATTCACAAAGAAGAGGTTTCCGAACTCAAGGCCCGTCTTGATTATGAAAGAAGAATTCACAAGGAAGAGGTTTCCGAACTCAAAGCCCATTTGCAAGAGCTCACCGACAGCAAAGCAAAGTTCAATGATAAAGCATGCTCAAGTGGCCCGACCCTCAAAAGCTACAAAGGTACCACCAACAACCGAGTTTTCACTCCTCTCCTAGGAGTAACCCAAGCCGAGGCATTTGAAACTTTGGTGGCAAGAGGGAAGATCAAACCTTTGGAAGGGTACAAGCCGAAGGCGATACTGAAAAAATCATGCTCATGGTGAATGGTGCGGCTACCACAAGCATAGTGGCCACACTACCGAAGGGTGCTTCCTTCTCCGAAACATCATCCAAGATTTGATCGACAACGGCGAATTTACCGTGGGTGAAGAGCAACTCATCAAAGAAGTGGCTTGGTTTTGAAATGGGGCTTCAACAAAGAGGACGACGACAACAATCTCCGTTTCTCTTTCTCTACCTAGTAGTAGGAATAAAAAAAAAAAAAAAAAAAAGAGTCAAAAGTCCTCTTTTGTGTGCATTAATGTTTTCTCTCGTCCCATGTTAAGTGTCGAGTCTTCTTATCAAATGAAAGTCGTTCTTGTCCTTATACACTCTTCCAAGTTGTTCAATCTAATTCTTGGCAAAATGATGAAAAGATGTCTAAACAAGTTTTAGAACAAGGCCATCACTTGAACGCCTAAGGGCTAAACATCGACGCCAACATCAACGACGAAGCCAGACAAACAAGGTGGAGCAACAATCATGAAGAAGTCAAGCAAAGTTTTCAAAGGGGGATTAAAAAAAAAAAAAAAAAAAAAAGAGCTCGCTAGGTTGAAACCATCAAATCAACCTAGGCAAAAGTTAGAGCACAAAAAAAAAAAAAAAAAAAAATCCCCATCAATCAAAGAAGTACAAGATCAACATCATTCCACCGATGAAGGACGAAGCAACATCGACAACAATCACGACGAAGCAACAATTCCATCACGACGAATGGAGAATCCACAAGAACTACGGTGACCTGAGCCTCTACACTGGAGGAACGTAGGCAACCTGCGGGTCCGGTCTCATGCAAGAAAGAAGAAATGTTTAGCCCTAGCGCGTTATGGTGATCGGCTTCATCTCGAACTTGTCAAGACATATTTGTACGATTCATTTGCCAATGAATTAATCACCAAAAAGATTGAACAACTTTCTTAGATTTGGAATCACTTTCCGTTCCTTGTCGAGTCTAGGGACTTCTATTCTTTCTGCATACTCCCAATTTCTTGTAATCAAATTGGGGCTTTCCTTCTCTTCTCTCTTAATGACTTAATTGCCTTTATGAGTCATTCAAAAAACGATCAAAATACATGAAGTCAATACTAGGGACACTTCCCTAGTCGAGTCAATGTCACTCATCTTTAGTGACAAAAGGTTTTCACCGCAAAATCACATGTCTCTCATCCTCAGCTAGAGTCAATGCACACTTCCTCATTAATCGAGTCAAAAATGAAGACGCAAAAGAGATGCCCGCTAGATTGAAAACCCGAAAGGGCGGTCTAGGCAAAAAACAGGGTGCGTCATAAAAAAAAATGAGAGAGTAAGAGAGAGAAGGGAAAGAGAAATAGAGATCCCCGGCCTCTAAAGAAGATAAGTTCTACATTGAATCTCCTCAGCAAGTCAATTCCCCACCGAGTCAACTTTGGGATTGCAAAAGGCTCGACAAGATATAGCACCATCAAAGGTTATCTTGGGTTATCGGCATCATTCTCCAGCAGTGTGCATTTTTGGGTTCATGAAAAGAAGGCCCGTGGTTACCAAGATCCATCCGAGAACAAGCCCATCATAAAAGGGCACGAGATTGCACAAATAATCCCTAGCTAAGTCAATTGACTTGGGCCACAAACAGCAACAACATGTGTCTCAGTTTTCAAGCTTCTTCAAGAATGTGCTTCTAAAGTACGCCGAAAGGCTCCCGAGAAATGGAGTAGCTCTGGCCATATCCTCTCATGTTTGTTCCCTCGCACGAGGACGAGTCACTCTTGCTTTTCTCGACAAATGGTGACGCCCTATGGGCTATGTGACTCAAGAACAAAGGCTTCTTTTGCTTCATTTAACAATCAATACGCCCTAGGGACTATGCTCGAGAAAGATGTGTGAAACTATCCTCAAAGTCCCTCAAAAGGGATGTCAAAAAGCCCTCTTGTCATGTGTGCCCGTGCTCGTTTCCCCAATCAAGGGTGGACCTTTCTCGCAATCAATGATGGCACTCTAGGGGCTACGGTCAAGTCTTAAAGGCTCCCTCGGCAAAGAGCAATTAACTCCCAGCAGTATCCCCAGCCGAGTCATGTGCAACATTGGAAGCTTCCTCAATTCGGCAACGAAGTCTCAAGGGGCTTCGCAATCTACAATCTTTTGGGCTACGGCATTACAGTAATCCGAGCAAAGGGCAATATTGGGGCTTCGCAAACCGACAGTCTTTTGGGGACAACAATGCTTAAGCAATGCAATGTGGAGTAGTCTTATAGCTCCATGAAAGAGATCAAGCTTCAAAGGTCTCTCAACACTTCAAGTCAAAGGCCTCTTGGTTTTAAATGAAGACTCCGATGTTATGAATGAAGTTGATGATTTTTGTTAGAACTCACAGCGAGATTTTGAAGGAAGTCTTAGAGAAAAGGAAAAAGATCAATATGCTAAACTCTAATCAAAACAGGGTTATAGCGGGAAATGCCACAGCCAATCCCAATGTTTCTGCAATTCAGCACCCCCTTCTCCAAGATCAAAAGCACAAGGTGCAGCTCAGATAAAGTGGGCCACAGCACTAGTTGCATCCGAAGATCCGTCATTAGTTCAACTCAAGAAGAGTCAAGCAAGCATACTCATTTGAGACTTTATCACGCCAAGACCTTATCCTCCGCGACCTCAACGGACCGCAAGACATTACTGCATCCTTTGACATAAGCCTCAGCCATTTGGTATCGACCACAATGAGGCCATTCATCTCCCCAGTAAGAGCAAGAAGGAGATCTCTATCAAGAATTCTACCAAACGGTACATCCGCTCTCAATGCCGAGCCAATCACGAGATAATTTGGGGCTTACAATAAAAGGTCTTCACATCCCGCCATCTACAAGACCACGACACTTGGGGCTTTGAAATCTCTTGAAGCTTGGCATCAACGACCTCCTCTTGGGGCTTGCTCACTACAACAACAAAGGGCGATTTACTCAAGAGCTGATTTATCTTGGAGCTATGCAAGTCCCTCAAAATTTGGCATCAAAGGCATTCTAGGGACTTTACAATCAGCAACCCCTCATCTCGGCATCAACAAAAGCTTTTGAAGCCCCATAATCGACAAATCTCTTGGGGCTAGACATCAATCTTCGTTGGGCACACCAGCGACAACAGAATTCAAGCGAGGCAATCTGGACTTCGACTGAACATGGACTTGATCTTGGGTTGGCTTCACAAACACACAATGGCTAAAATGGTCACCCACGAACTATAAAAAAAAAAAAAAAAAAAAAAAAA
Source organism: Campanula takesimana (assembly GCA_026119855.1). Classification (NCBI taxonomy): domain Eukaryota; kingdom Viridiplantae; phylum Streptophyta; class Magnoliopsida; order Asterales; family Campanulaceae; genus Campanula; species Campanula takesimana. The sequence goes on along the minus strand of JAOWBW010000296.1, from coordinate 1,706,418 downwards.
AAGATTTTTTCTTTTTCTCCTTCTATGTGCAAAATTATGTGCTTTACTTTGCTTTGCTCCTAGCCTCTCCTCCAGCGTTCTCCATCATCCTTGAACTACGCTGGTCTGATTCTCTTAAAGGGATACGTAGGCAGCCTTTAGCACGACCACCCATCATTCAGAGTACCATCTCGCCAACCCAACATCAAGGGCATTCTCTCATCAACATCTAAAGAATGGACATTCTCCATCAAAGCATCCTCCGCGGACATCAAGAATCCATCTCCACTCAAGCGGCAATGGTAAGTGAAGGTATAAATACATCCAACGCTTTCCTCAAAACCACACCGCACACAAGATCACTCTTTACATTCTTACTTCTCTCTCATTACAAAGGTGCTTCAAGATCACATCACACCACGGGCACAATTTCACATATCACACAAGCACGTATATCTGCAAAGCATACACATAACAGGTGCCGGACAGAGCAACAGGTGCCGCACAGAGCACCAGAATCAACAAGTGCCGCACAGCGCATCAGAATATGCCGCACCGCGCACCAGAATCAACAAGTGCCGCACAGCGCATCAGAATATGCCGCATCGCGCACCAGATTCAACAAGTGCCGCACAGCGCATCAGAATATGCCGCACCGCGCACCAAAATCAACAAGTGCCGCACAGCGCATCAGAATATGCCGCACCGCGCACCAGAATCAACAAGTGCCGCACAGCGCATCAGAATATGCCGCACCGCGCACCAGAATCAACAAGTGCCGCACAGCGCATCAGAATATGCCGCACCGCGCACCAATTTTGGTCCATGGTAAACCACTAAATCACCATACCTCTTCCATCAGCAAAAGTCGCTCACACAGGGAGCACATTTCTATCCTTTGTAATTTCAAATTCCTGCTTTATCGAGTCTTTGTTTTCTCTTGTCGATGTCCTCGGCGGTTGTCTTTCTTTCGTCGACGCGTTTTGCCTCGCAATCCACGTCGCCGAGGGGCTTTGTACACCCCGCCTTGGACCTCTCACCCCGATTGCATACATAGTATTTTTATTTAACTTATTTTTATTAATTTCTGTTACGTCGGTTAAGTTCCTAACTGATTCCGTTAGTTTTGACTAAACTGCATAACAGAATTAATTTTAGAGTCATTTCTGTCTTTCTGTCATTTTTAGAATCGCGCGCTTCCGGCACAGCTAACGGGCCGCTGCGCGCGCCTCCCGTCCCAAAGGCGGGACTCGCGCGCTGTCCGATATGGCTGTAACGGATTGCACCTTATTTCCCTCCTTTTTCTTATTTACAAACATCTTTCTTGATCACAAAAACCATCTTTTTACATCCACATTCATCCCCCTTTTCTCATTAACTCCCAATCCCAATTCTAAGCATTTTCCCAAAAACTAATATTTCTTTCATTTATTATTTGATTTCTTTTATTTCTTTTATTTTCTTTTATTCATTATCTTATTTGTGATTGCCCATCCCATTTCACATGGATGACCAATTTCCCTCCATCATTTCCCTCTCTTTTTTACCTATAAAAACCATCATCTTCTACCTAGAAAGGGACTTCTTTTTGACTCCAACCTTGATTCACCAACTACATTATACACAAATTCTCCCAACAAGAGTTCTTAGTAACAAGACTCTACACAAATTGTTCTACACAATTTCATTACAACAACAACACTTTCAAGTCAAGGTTCCAAGTCCTCTTTCTCAAGGTACAACTCCATTTTCTTCCTTTGTTTTCTTCTTCTTGATGTATGCAATCCCCATTAATGGGACATGACCAACATGACTACTTCACATATTGAAGTTAGTTAAGGTTATCTCCCTACATTTTAATCTTAACTTTAATTCACCATGTTAATTTCTCTTCATCCCTTAATGTAATTCTTTACATTACTTGTTACATGTAATCTTTATCATTAAATAAATAAAACAATTCTATTTGTTATTTCCCCTTTATTTTCCCTTTTCTTCTCATCACAATTGTTAGCACATTTCTATTTAATTAATTGAAGGACATGTAAATATTAGAACACCAATAGTAGCAAGACCCGCGTAAGCGGGGCGGAGTGGGTGTTTAAGTACTTCCCACTCCGTCACCTAACCCCCGAACCCTTCTCTCCCGAATCTCTGGTTTTGTACATAAATTAGGCTATTTCTAGGTTTTTCTTATGTTCCTTTAAAAACATAGGTGGCGACTCTAAACAATCTAAAACAAGTTAGACATCCTAGGATAATTCACCGCTCTAGCCAAGCCGTGGTTCCCCGGGGTATCTACAGGTACCACTGCCCAAAAGCTTGTTAATTACGAAGCCCCAATATTGCCCTTTGCTTGTATTACTGTAATGCCGTAGCCCAATAGATTGTAGATTGCAAAGCCCCTTGAGACCTTTCGGTATAGAGCTTCAAATGTCGCTGGGGACATTGAAGTGAATTTCTTCTTACCGAGGGAGCCTTTAATACTTGACCGTAGCCCCTAGAGAGCCATCATTGATCGCGAGAGGTCCATCCTTGATTGGGTGAACGGTACGGACACACATGACAAGAGGGCTTTTTGACATCCCTTTTGAGAGACTTTGAGGATAGTCTCACACATCTTTCTCGAGCATAGCCCCTAGGGCTTATTGATTGTCAAATGAAGCAAAAGAAGCCCTTGTTCTTGAGTCACATAGCCCCTAGGGCGTCACCATTTGTTGAGCAAAGCAAGAGTGACTCATCCTCGTGCGAGGGAACAAACATGAGAGGACATGGCAAGATCTACTCCATTTCTCGGGAGCCTTTGGGCGTACTTTAGAAGCACATACTTGCAGAAGCTTTGAAAACTGAGACACATGTTGTTGTTGCTATTTGCTGCCCAATCCAATTGACTAGCTAGGGATTATTTGTGCAACCTCGTGCCCTTTTATGATGGGCTCGTTTCTCAGATGAGTCTTGGTTACTACGGGCTTTCTTTTCATGAACCAAAAATGCACACTGCTGGAGAATGATGCCGATAACCCAAGACAACCTTTGATGGTGCCATATCTTTGTCGAGCCTTTTGCAATCCCAAAGTTGACTCGGTGGGGAATGATTTGTTGAGGAGATTCAATGTAGAGCTTGTGCAGTTGTCTTCCTTAGAGGCCGGAGATCTCCATTTCTCTTTCCTTCTCTCTCTCACTCTCTCATTTTTTTTATGACGCACCCTGTTTTTTGCCTAGACTGCCCTTTCGGTTTTTCAATCTAGCGGGCATCTCTTTTGCGCCTTCTTTTTTTTTTTTAGTCGATTAATGAGGAAGTGTGCATTGACTCTGGCTGAGGAGATAAGACATGTGATTTTGCGGTGAATACCTCTTGTCACTAAAGATGAGTGACATTGACTCGACTAGGGAAGTGTCCCTAGTATTGACTTCATGTATGTATATTTTTGAATGATTCACGAAGGCAAGTAAGTCATTAAGAGAGAAGAGAGAAAGCCCCAGTTTGATTGCAAACTGGGAGTATCGCAAAGAAGAGAAACCCCTAGACTCGACAAGGAACGGAAGCGATTCCAAATCTAATAAAGTTGTTCAATCTTTTGGTGATTAATTCATTGGCAAATGAATCGTACAAAGATGTCATGACAAGTTCGAGAGGAAGGCCGATCACCATAACGCGCTAGGGCTAAACATATCTTCTTTCTTGCATGAGACCGGACCCGAAGGTTGCCTACGTTCCTCCAGTGTAGAGGCTCAGGTCACCGTAGTTCTTGTCCATTCGTTGAGATGGTTGTTGCTTCGTCCTTCATCGGTGGAATGATGTTGATCATGTACTTCTTTGATTGAGGGGGATTTTTTTTTTTTTTTGTGCTCTAACTTTTGCCTAGGTTGATTTGAGGATTTAAACCTAGTGGCTTTTTTTTTTTTTTTTTTTTTTTTTATCCCCTTTTGAAAACTTTGCTGCATGATCGTTGCTCCACCTTTCTTTGTCTCGATTTCGTCGTTGTTGATGCCGTCGTTGATGTTTAGGCCCTAGGCGTTCAAGCGATGGGCTTCATTCCAAAACTTGTTTAGACATTTTTTTCATCATTTTGCCAAGAATTAATTGAATAACTTGGAAGAGTGTATAGGAGACAAGAACGACTTTTATTTGATGACTCATAGACGAGCAGAGAAAACATTGATGCACACTTAAGAGGACTTTTGATCTTCATTTTTTTTTTTTTTTTAATCCTATTTCTAGGTAGAGAAAGAGAAACGGAGATTGTTGTTGTCGGCTTTGTAGCATGATCTCTTGTTGAAACCCCATTTCAAATCTGAGTCTCTTTCTTGATGAGTTCTTGCATGTTGCCATTCTCTAACTGTTGTTCTTCATCCACGGTAAATTCACCATTGTCAATCAAGTCTTGATGAGTTCTTGCATGTTGCCATTCTCTTCCTTGGTTTTGAGAGCTTCGTAGGCCTCGGTGATGGTCATGCCATTGAGAGGGGTATAGACACGGTCGTTGGTGGCACCTTTGTGACTTTTGAGGGATGAGCCACTTGAGAGTGCTTTACCGTGGACCTTTGCCTTCCTGTCGGTGAGCTCTTGCAAACGAGCCTTAAGTTCGGACACTTCTTCCTTGTGAATTTTCCTCTCGAGATCAAGACGGGCTTGCCATAAATCATCCTTGCGGCGGGCATCCACGACAAGTCTATCCATTTGTTCCTCCAAGGCTCTTATTATGTTGAAGAGCCTTTCGTTGGACACGGAGATGTTCTCACCCTTGTTGTTGTTGCCATTGGAAGCCATTGGACCTATTGAGAGAACACGGTCGATCTTAGGTTGGCCCCACAAACATATTTTGAGTAAAATAATTAACCCACAAACAAAGGAAAAAGACTCAACCACATAAGAAAAATGACTCTTTTTTTTATTTTATTTACAAAGTCGGAAGGACGTGGTCCTTTTTGGGGTTTCTAGAAAAATAGTGGAATCATCACACTAGTATATAGACCATCTCGCGGTCCCATATACTCATCGGATTCCACCACGCTTGTGACACATACATGTGTCGGGATTAAACTAAATTAATGTAGTAAAGCATACATGCGGGGACGGATTTTTATTTTCGTCCATAATAACCACTTGGGGACGGAGTTTTATTTCGTCCAAACAACGAGTGGCATGTATGATTTGAAGACATTAGTTTAGGGAAATCTCGGCACATGGAAACCGGCTTTAGTCACGGAGTTTAGACCCTAACTAGAATTGTGTGGTTTGTGCTCGGCTAAAGAGAGGCTTAAAGGTCACCCCCGGCATGTAGTCGTGAACTACGCCACGGGCTGAGGTTTACCGCTTCGGAAGGGTCAAGGTCGAGTGGAGCTTGAAACTTCCTAGGACGGGCCTCGACGGGTTTGGGGTTGGACTTGTGCGACTCGATAGTGAGCATTTGATAAGAATTGTGCGAGTAGTGTGAGGTCTAAAAGTGACAAAATATTTTATTTTTTTTTCAAAGGAAATAAAAAAAAAACAATAAGCACGTAATTTACAACTTTCGAATCACCCGTGTGACCGATAAAAATAAAACTGAGAATTAAAAGATGGTTTTGTGCAGGCCCGTGCCCACACACTGTCAAAACTGCCCTGTTCTGTGCACTGTTCTGTTATGGAAAGTTGCCCAGACGCGCGCGCTTTATGCTGTGAGGATGGGAGGCGCGCGCCTTAGGCACTAGAGGGCAGAGGCGCCCGCTTCTGGGTAGTACCTACAAATTCATGGGTTCAAGGGACTGCCTTGACCCTAAATAAAAGCACTTTTCCCCTGCAGAAACTGTTATCACAATAACATGAAATTTGAAGGACAAGATGAGAAGCGCGTCGATTCTGGTGGTGAAGGTGGGATGCGCGCGCCTCAGGCCAAGAAGGCCAGAGGCGCACGCGTCTCACCTTTTCCACCAGAATGCCCAGAAAACTGTAAAAGAACACCAAAAATGAAAACGCAAGTTTAACCCTCTATATCCCCAGCGGAGTCGCCACTGTATACCCCGGGGAACCACGGCTTGGCTAGAGCGGTGAATTAACCTAGGATGTCTAATTGATTTTAAGAGTCTCCACCGAGTTTTTTAGAGGAACACGAGAAAACCTAAGAAAATAGCTTTTTTATTGATTACGAAATCAAAGATTCTTGAGATGAGGAGTTCGGGGGTTAGGTGATGGAGTGGGAAGTACTTAAACACCCACTTCACCCCGCTTACGCGGGTCTTGCTACTTTTGGTGTTCTAATGTTAAATGCCTTCAATAAAAAGTGCTAACAATTAAAGTGAAAAGAAAGGGGAAAATAAAAGAGAAATAAAAGAGAATTGTTTTATTTATTAACTTATGCTAAAAATTACATGTAACTATACTAAACAATTACATTACGATATGGATATGAAATTAAAGTAGAGATTGAAATGTAGGAGATGACCTTGACCAACTTTAATGTAATAAAGTGGTCATTTGGTCATGTCTCATTTGGTGGGGATTGCATACATCTAAAAAGACATAAATAAAATAGAAGAAGAAGAAGTCTACCTTTAGAAAACAGGACTTCAAACTTTGACTTGGAGTTGTTGTAGAGAAATTGTTGTGTAGAAATTTGTGAAGAGTTTAGTTGCTAGAACTCTTGTTGGGGAAATTTGTGTAGGGAGAATGGTGTAGAGTTTGTGTAGGGAGAAAGTTCAAAGTTCAAGGTCCAAAAAAGAGAGTCCTAAAAGTCTAGAGTTTTTGGCTAGAAAGAAAATGTTGAGGTCCCTTTTCTAAGGTAGAAGAAGTGGGTTTTTATAGGTAGAAAGGAGAGGGAAAGGTTGGAGGGAAAATGGTCAATCCATGTGAGATGGAATTGACCAATAGAAAATAAGATAAATAGAATAATGAATAAAAGAAAATGAAAAAATAAAAGAAAATAAAATTGAAATATTTTCTTTTTATGAAAAGGGCTAGAAATGTGGGATTGGGAGGTTACAAATAAAAGCTAGTAAATGTTTATGATCAAGAAAGATGTTTTTGACTAAGGAAGATATTTGTAAATAAGAAAAGGGAGGGAAATAAGGTACAATCCGTTACTGCCAAAGTGGGAAGCGCGCGGGTCCGGCCTTTGGGGCGAGAAGCGCGCGCGGCCCGTTGACAGTGTCGGAGGCGCCCGCGGGTGAAAATGACAGCATGACTCGAAAAGTTAACTCTGTTATGCAGTTTAGTCCAAAACTAACGGAAGCGGTTAGGAACTTAACGGAAATAACATAAATTAACAAAAACAAGTTAAATAAAAATACTATGTATGCAATCGGGGTGAGAGGTCCAAAGCGGGGTGTCTACAGGTGGTTGTATTCTGGTGCAACAACTCACATTAGTATGTCTATGCAGGGTTGCATGAATTACCGAAAACCCAGTGAAGATGAGAGATACATCTATATGGGAGCTGGGAATCCGATTGAAGTAATAGGCATAGGGATTTTTAGGTTATTGTTAAGTAGTGGCTATTATTTTGTATTAAATAATACATTCATTGTACCGTCCTTTAGACGGAATTTAATATCTATCACTGTTTTGGACAAGGAAGGTTACTCTTGTTCATTTGGCAATAATAAATGTGATCTTTATTTTAATTTAAAAATTGTTGGTACTAGTACTTAGTCAAGAAATGATAATCTTTATTTACTACACACAATTAAAACAATAAATGAGTCCCATAATAATGAAACCAGAGGTACTAAGCGAAAGTTATCAAGTGAAAATTCTTATACCTATGGCATAGGCGTTTGGGTCATATCTCCAAGAGGAGAATTGATAAGCTTGTGTCGGAGGGAATCTTAAACAAACTTGATACTCCGGATAAAAACTTTTGCATTGAATGCATTAAAGGAAAATTTACAAACACTAAAAGAAAAATATCCTCGAGAGCATCAAGCGTCTTAGAACTAATTCATACGGATATTTGTGGACCATTCACTACCCCTTCATGGAATGGTCAACAATATTTCATTACTTTCATAGACGACTACTCTAGTTATGGATACATTTATTTGCTTCATGAAAAGTCTCAATCATTGGACGTATTCAAGTCTTTTAAAGCTGAAGTTGAAAATCAACTTGGAAAGACTATTAAGAACGTTAGGTCCGATCGTGGTGGTTAATACTACGGTCGGAATGACGGTTTGAGTGAACAACGTCCAGGTCCTTTTGCTCACTATCTTGAGGAGTGTGGGATTGTCCCTCACTACACTATGCCGGGTATGCCTAGCATGAATGGTGTCGCTGAGAGACGTAATAGAACCCTTAAGAATATAGTAAGAAGTATGATCTCCTGTACTTCCTTACCACACTCATTGTGGGGCGATGCATTAAAAACCACAACTTACATTCTCAATAGACCTCCCTCTAAGGCTACTAATAAAACTCCTTATGAATTATGGATGGATAAGAAACCATCCCTAAATAATCTTCATGTATGATGTTGTCCAACAAAAGCTAGGCCTTATAGGCCTAACAAAGGCAAACTGGATCCTAATACTGTTAGTAGCTATTTTGTAGGGTATGCCGAGAGATCTAGGGGATATAAATTTTACAACCCGAAAACTAGAACCTTTTTTGAAAAGAGAATTGCTAGGTTATTTGAGGATGTTGAATTTAGAGGAGAAATTAGGAATAGTTTTGAATTTGTAGAAGAAGAGGAATCCATTTCTGTACCTCTTCCCATAGTTCCCATTGAAAATCAAGTATTTATACCTGAAATTCAAGAGGAACATACAATTCAAAACAATGACTCCCCTATAAATATTCAACAACATGAAAATGTTGATAATGAGGATAAAATTCAACAACCTCAAAATCAAGAAGAACCGGTGCCCTTAAGGAGATCCAATAGAGCAAGAAGGAATGCAATTCCGAATGATTATAAAGTGTATCTTGCTGAGAATGAGGAACACTTAAGTTTAGTGGGAGATGAGCCGCTCACCTTCCATGAAGCCATTAATAGTCATAATTCTTATAAGTGGATCAATGCCATAAATGAAGAGTTAAAATCTATGAAAGACAATGACGTTTGGGATCTTGTTCCATTACCTAAAGATGCGAAACGTATTGAGTGTAAATGGGTCTTTAAGACCAAAAAGGATTTACAAGGTAATGTAGAAAGATATAAGGCTCTTCTCGTTGCTAAAGGATTTACTCAAAAGGAAGGTATTGATTATAAAGAAATATTTTATCCGGTATCATCTAAAAACTCTTTTAGGATCATTATGGCACTTGTAGCATATTATGATCTTGAGCTTCATCAAATGGATGCAAAGACAGCTTTTCTCAATGGAGACATTGAGGAAACTATCTATATGAAGAAACCAGAAATGGTGACTGATTTAGATCAAACTAATCAATTAGTTTATAAACTTAAGAAATCCATTTATGGTCTCAAGCAAGCTTCTCGTCAATGGTATTTAAAATTCAATCAAGTTATTCTTTCATTTGGTTTTGAAACGAATCTTGGTGAAGATTGTGTATACCATAAGTTCAGCGGGAGTAAATCTATATTTTTGGTCTTATATGTGGATGATATTTTGCTTGCTAGTAATGATATAAACCTTCTTAAAGAAACTAAGAAATTTCTTTCAAACAAATTTGAAATGAAAGATCTTGGTGAGGCATCTTTTGTATTAGGAATTCAAATTCACCATGATCATTCACGAGGTATTTTAGGATTATTACAAAAGGCCTATATAGAAAAGGTATTACAAAGGTTTAGCATGCAAAACTGTAAACCACATGACACCCCTGTTTTTAAGGGAGACAAGTTTAGTCTCAAACAATGTCCTAAAAATAATTTTGAATCCAAGTATATGGAAAATATCCCTTATGCATCAGCAGTAGGAAGCTTAATATATGCACAAGTCTGTACTCGTCCATACCTTGCATTTATTGTTGGGATGCTTGGTCGATACCAAAGCAATCCGGGGAGAGAACATTGGGTTGCAGCCAAAAGAGTGATGAGATACCTACAAAACACTAAGGACTACTCCCTCCGTTTTATGTGAATTGAGACTTATTTCTTTTTTCGTCCGTTTCACCTCAATTGAGACTGTCCAAAATGGCAAACTTTTTAATATTTTATATTCACCCAACCCCACCCATTTAACCCCACTAATTCTCTCTCTTCATTTTTCCACCACTCATTTTATCCAACCAACACTACTATTTACCCCACTCATTATCTCTCTTTATTTTTCACCACACATTCACTACTTTATCTTAATTATTGTGCCCATTTTTTTGTCTCAATTCACATGAAACGGAGGGAGTACATGCTTACATATTCAAAATCGGATCATCTTGAGATCGTTGGGTATTCCGACTCCAATTTTACTGGATGCCAAGACAGTCGTAAATCAACATCTGGTTATGTCTTCACATTAGCCCGGTGGAGCAATTTCTTGGAGAAGTTCCAAACAGACACTCGTAACTTCCTCTACCATGGAAGCCGTGTTTGTTGCTTGTTTCGAGGCATCCAATCAAGCTATATGTCTGCGTAAATTTATTGAGTGACTGCGAAGTCAATAGTGTCGAAAGACCACTTAAGATATATTGTGACAATCGGACGGCAGTCTTGTACTCCAACAACAACAAGAGTTCATCAAAGTATAAGCATATAGACATTAAGTTTCTTGTTGTAAGAGAAAGTACAAAATGAACAAATAGAAATACAACATATAGGAACAAATTCCATGCTAGCGGATCCGTTTACTAAAGCGTTATCACATTTAGTGTTTCACGAGCATATTACTCATATGGGTGTAACAACTTTTGATAACATTTAATATAGTGGGAGTTTATGTTGTACATTCATTAATTGTTCTATTATTATTTAAAATTTTGATCTCATTTGGTTAAGTAGGACTAGTTGGAAGAATATGTATATATTCATTATTTTCTATGCTACACATCTACATTTTGATCTATGTCATTTAGTTGGATATGTATATGTGATTATTGTGAGTTTAGTTGCGAATCAATGACAACGAATGCTCCTTTAGTCCTTATACTTGTATGACTAATGGACGGTATTGTTATGGATGACAACAAGGTGCACATAAGCGTTGTCATTGTATTATATTTATGATTAAAGGAAAACATAGTTATGCAACCCAAGTGGGAGATTGTTAGAACATGGATTGCATAACATGTTATCATTAATTCCATACATAAAATCATATTTATAATGTTAATATAAAGTGTAGAGAATTAAATAATTTGTAGAATTCATGAGGTGTAATATTACCTATTTATGATTGGTAAAATGGTAAGTTCACACCACTTATGTGAAATGGTGTAGTCCCTAAATGAAGTGCCTATTTGTTTCATATATAAAGGCCTTCCATCAGCCTAAGAAACACACACAATTCATTATTTCTCTCCTATATTCTCTTCATTCATTGCTAGAAAATCTAGAGAAAAGGCACTCATCATTTAGAAGTACTCCATTCCCTACTTCTTTTTCTTATTCTCTCTAAAGCAATATCAAAGATGGATTCAACAGGTAATCGATTTCGCCTTCATCCTCTCTCTAACTTATCCCAGACTTGAGTTATGGCATTAGTGGAATAGAAATGTTCCAACAAGTAGTACTCCCTCCATCCCGGTTTAAGGTTCTTAGTTTGACTTTACACGCTTATTAAGAAATCAAGGCAAACATGAGTCAAGAATAGTAGTGGATGGATGATATAATTGGAGTTTATTGCTATATGACCCTGCGTACTATTCCATTTTTACACATTGACCTTGGTACTACCGATTCGATCAAACTAACCTGCATACTATTGATTAATTTATTAAAATAACCAAAATCATTAATAAATGACTTGTTTACCCTTGGCGTCACATTTGTTTTTTTTTTTTTTAATCCAAAAATGATTTTTGACTTATTATTTTCATTACCCACCTAATTAACCCCAAATTATAAAACTAACCCACCCCTACCATAATTGGGTCACGTCTACCCACCCGGCACCCAATCCTCCTTCTCCATTGAACCCCACTCCAAGTTTTTCTCCATTGAAACACGCCATTCCCCTTCCCTTTATCCCCTACTTCCATTCACAAATCAAGCTAAAATCTTGTGCTGGCGAGTGTGAAATGTTACAATAGTCTCTTCCCCTCTCTCTACTACGCACACACTAAAACACACACATAAATATCGCCAGAGAAAAGTAGCTAGGCGATGTCAAGCTTTAGGATGATAATGGTTATTTTTACATCATTAGTTTCATCATGGAGAGGCGCATTTATAGGTGATGTTCTATGTTCGTTAGTCTTGTTTGAATTTTGTCGGTGAATAAAAGATGCCGACGGATTTGACGGTAATGATTGGCGGCGCTTTGAGGTCTGATGAAACTGTTTTTTGTTGGCGATGGCTTCGTCTTCATGAGGGGGGTCTAGATTTGGTATTCTTCTGCTACTACATTGTTGGTAGACCAAAGAAAAATTATGGACCTTGGTGAGGCTCTCCAGCGAGTTCTTGAAGTTGCAGAGAATTGTGTGTGTGAGGAGAGAGAGAGAGAGGTGAAGAGATTAGGTAGAGGGGTTAGGGTTTTCCACATTTGATTTGGGCTGGGTTAAATTAATTGGGAGGTGGGCAGCGTGAATAAAATTAAAAATAGTAGAAAAAATAATATTTTGGAAAAACAAAAATGTGACATAAAGGGTAAACAAGTCATTTATTAACGATTTTGGTTATTTTAGTTAATTAATCAATAGTATGTGTAGACACCCCAATCTCGCACCCCTAAAACCAACCCCGAATCGGTCTAAATGAGATAACTGACCTAAAACCCTAGATTTGGCGGTTTAGGACTAGCGACCGTCTTATCGGTGCATCGGATGGAAAACTGAGTCCGAATTCATGATCATGACTCAAAACTGATTAAACGGGCACATTCTAAAAAATTACGCGCTCGGACCCCGAAACGGGTCCCGTACCTCTAAAAAGCCTTTTATCAGACATCTAATGCATTTAAAATTATATTATGTTATTCCTTACTTATTTAAATATTTTAGATATACCATCTTGACCAGAAAAATATGAGGAGCAACTTTTATGTTGGACCCGCGGGCAACCTGGACACCGAAGCGCGCACATCAAGACAGTTGCGGAACGAAAAGTCGGAGCCAGAAAAATGTCACAAACACAATTTGCATGGCTGGTAAAACGTGTCCACATGCTAGGAGCTCCATTGAATGAGTAATGGAGCATGTCCAATCATGGTGTGCCACATGGTAAAATAAAAATAAAAATCAAAATCATTTTTTTCCAAGGAAAATGATAGCGTACCCATCACATTTCCATCACCTTTTTTGATCCCATCCGACCTCCCTCCTCTACCCTCCTCTTAGGGACATTTTGGTCCTAAAAAAACTGACCTCCCTCCTCCATACACTCCCATTATCATCCAAGGAAGGGGGATAATCACTCATAATATCTACATTCACCTCATTCCCATATATCAACCTTCATTCCTCTCATTCTCCCTTGTTATTACTACTTCCACAACCCCACCACTACTCCACCACTAAACCACCACTCCACCACAAAAACACCCTCAAACAAACCTCAAGCAAGCAACAACTCAATCTCCATCCACTCCATTAAACAACAACTCAAATCAACAACAAAAAAGAAGTCTTCCCTTGGGTAGACAAAGGAAGCACAATCTCACCAACCTAATCTAGGTAAGAATCTACATATGTAAGTGGTAAGTTGTAAAAATGTAGACTTTTATGTGTTAGATTTAGAGTCTAGCCATTAGAATGGCTAGACTCCCATTTCTTTCTATGTAAGTCCATGTTTCTAAACTTGTTATCTTCATGTGAATATGTTTTAAATGTTTAACTTCAGCTCCATCATGAATATATGTGTTTCATGTTCATTTTGTGTTAATATCAAAGCTAGAATGTCAAATTTAAGCATGATATGGTTCATTTGTTCAATATGTACACAATCTGTCCACTTTTTACTTCTTCATGTTTATCCACATATTTGTTACCAAATAGATACTTGAAAATGTTAATAACATTTTAATAAACATGTTCTCAAAGTTTCATGGCTTGTTTCCAAGATTTGATCATGTTTTGAGGTCCATCTTCATGCTACTTGCAACCAGTTCATGTACTCTGTTCAACTCATGCTTTTCATGTGCTTTTTTCTCCATCATACCTCCTTTTCTGGGCTTAGATCAAAATATTAAAGTTGTTTATTACATATTTAAGATGATGCATGCCAAGTTTCGTGCTCATATTCCAAGTTTAGGTCATGTTTTGGTAAAGATTTTCGTAGTTCAGATGTACTGCCCTGTCTGCTGCATTTCTGACCAACTTGTGTTTTCATGCCTAAATCTTTATCAAAACTCGATTTTCAAACTGAGATCAAAACATGAAATTTTTTTCTCAACAGAATAATAAAAATCTTCATATTTTTGGAATAATTTTTGACCTCGTAAAATGCCCCTTTCCAATTTTTAAAACAAGTGTTTGCTCTCAAATAGACATTTTTCAGATTCTGACACCTAAATGTCATAGGTCTTTTGTGGCATTTAAACTCATTTTATCCACTAACTGTTTTTCATGATTCATATTAAATATGTGATATTCAAGTTTCATGCTTTGAGTTTCTTCATATTCATGAGTTATGATGGTGTAAATTTGCATTCAAAATCTGACATGCTATGATTTCCAGTTCTGGGCAGTTTTTGCATCTGTGTTTCTTGCATGATTTGAGCATGATAACCTATTACATAAATCCAAAAAAAAATTCAGATATGTTCTCTAACATGTTTGGAGAAAATACCAAGTTTTGTTCTCTGGATTTTGAGCAGGTTTGGGTAGGTACATCGTCCCTCGAACAGCAGGTGGTCCTGAATCTACAAAACCCTTCAAGCTTTGACATTTATTTTTATGGGATTTGTCTCCCATTTTGTGTATAATTTGTATAATTTTTACATAACCCACTCTCCCTTTTATGTGTTGTTTTTTATCTATGAGATTCAAACCATTTTCAAAAACCAATCGGGAATCCACCAAAACCGGTTCCCGGTTGTGACTCAAAATTGAACTAACCTAGACTAGGAGACACCCTGTACATAAACACACATGTTTCTCAAAAATTAGGGAATAACAAGGCACTTTTTAAAGGCAAATAAAAATGAAGTATAGGCGGAAGCATGCTAGAGACCGAAAGGGCGAGTGGAGTGCTTATCACCTTCTCTTCTCGTAAATTAGCCCCCGATCCCACTTCTTTTCAAAACAAAAGGTTTTATCTCTATTTTCCTTAAAATAAAATGAGGTGGCGACTCTTCTTTTCAAAACTTGAGTAGGGTAACTATTATGAGAATTCGAGCGCGGATTAGGTTTCGAGCGCGGGCTCTCATAGTATGCAGTTTTTTTTTTTTTTTAAAGCAAACAACACATAATTGCATTAATAAAATTCAACAAGACGGCGCTCCACAATTTTCGGAGGCTCGTCCAAATTATAATGATTGCAATTATGATCTAGACATAAAAAGCCTAACACATCTCGAGTAGTGATGGCCAAACACGAACCAAATTTCCAATGAGTGTCCTCGGGAACTATAACTTGTGATGCCTAAATGGATCTCCAAGCAAAATTTGGACACGGCTCAACATCGTCCTTTAGTAAACCCTCGTACGGTAAGAATTTGGCTTTGAAAACACGATCAAGTGATGCATTTGAGTCGGCAATTAATGCGCAACCAAGCATCTCAAGCATTGAACCAAGAAAAAAATATTAAGATCATTTTAAGGCCGGAGAGAATGCAAAGGCTCCCAAAAATGGGGAGAAGACAAAGGTTCCCAACAAAGGGAAAAAGACAAAAGGTCCCAATAAAAGGTAAAAGGCATAGTAATTCTACCGAGAAGTAGATAACTTATTCAACAAAAGAACAATAAAAAACAACAATAAAAAATCTATAAATAAATCCTAATTTTTCATTTATTAATTGTCAAATTGACAACTAATAAATGCAAAATTAGAATTTTACTAGGAACATTAATTTTCTCTCTCAACATTGAGAGCATATCTACCCAAATCTGGTACTCCCTTGAAGACCACACTTCATCCAAACGTCCCATCTCCTTAAACACACCAACTACCACCCTCCCTCCACCACATTAACCCAATTCTACCACCTAACTTCAAAGCTCAGCCACTCAAAATCCCTCTACCCAGAAAAACCAACAACCACCATCCCTTCTAAACTAGATAGAATTTTGACCCACCGCACCAAACAAACCCCACCTCTATCTGTTTCATCAAATACCTTACCCCAACTTCTATTCTGAAATGGAAAACCAAGTTCTACTTATCAACATCCCTATCTAACTAGACAATCTGATTTTTTCAACCCAACCACTTCTTTCTTTATTTTACCACCAATCTAAACATCAAATCACCAAAATGGCTGATTTTCAAAACTCAAGAGAGATCGGTTGGAGCTCCGCCTCTGGATCTGATGACGATAACCAATCGCAATAAGAAATGGAAGGCATCCCACCCATCGAAAATCGTCCCCCTACCCCAAATCGTAATTGTCACCAAGGATTTTTTACTAGAGTTCAAGCAAAAAAAGATAATTTTGAGGCCATACGAGATCTTAAACAGACTTTGATTGGTTACACGGTGAATACTGTTGGGCTTTGAGGGTCCTTGCGCAACGGAAAACGGCAATAAAATCAACAAAACTCATGAGCCCATGGATCCATTCATGATGATTAAATTAATAGGAAGATGAATTTAGAATACTAACCGTTGTTGTGCTTTTAAAATTTTCGGATCTTCACAACTTCAAGTCTTCAAGCTTTAGATTTGATCTCCTCGTTCTTCGCGTTCTTCGGATCACGATCACAGGAACACGAACTTGAGATGCTAAAGCTAGCATCCTCTATGTGTATCCACACGCGAAAGAATATCTAGAAAAATTCTATATCCGGACTGCTAGATCCAATCATTAGAAGACACACTTTTCTAATCTTCAAAGGCTATATGAATTTTTTGTGTTCTTGAGTTTTTTATTCACAATCTAAACTCAATAATATGTTTCTCAAACACATGGAGGCTACCAATAATGATACAATATCAACTCTTACTGATTAGGGTTAAGAGAGGGGTTGTAGACACCCCGCCTTGGACCGCTCACCCCGATTGCACGGTTGATTTTGTGTTTCTCCCTCTTTAAGTGTTTTTTGTCAGTTCCTGTTACTTCCGTTAAGTTCCTGACTGACCCCGTTAAGTCCAGGGACTAAACTGAATATCAGGGCTAACTTTCTAGTCCATTCTGTCAAAAAAACCTTCTCTGAGTCGCGCGCCTCCGACCATAGGAGCCAGAAGCGCGCGCCTTCCACACCCAAGGTGGGAAGCGCGCGCCTCTGGGGGTCAGTTACAGATTTCTGACCAAGAATCTCTCCCTTGCTCATTTTACATGATTTTGCCCGGAAAGATTTCTTGGTGACTGAGTTTTGGCACCAAAAACATCTCTTTTACAACTATAAAAACCCCTATTCTCCACCATTTTCAAGGGACTCTTTTTAGCACTCTTAAAAAGGAGGACACTCTTTTTTTGGAACAAGAAAACTCTACACAAAATACTTTCAAGGCATTTCCCAAGAAGTTCTCTAAGATGTATTTGAAGGTCCTTGAAGCATAGGTAAAAGTTCATCTTCCTCCTTCTTCTCTACTTCATCTCTTCTCTCTTTTACTTTAATCAAACGTGCAATCATCTCAAATCATTTTTGGGACATGACACCAACGAATACTTGACTTCATTGAAGCTAGTCAAGGAGTCATCTCCCTACATTCCAAAATCCCTTTTTTAACCCCTTTTATCATCATCGAAGAATAGGAAGAACATTTTGATTATGTAGATTTTGAACAAGCAAGACCGATATTAGTCGGGCGAGATGGGTGTTTAAGTACTTCCCATCTCGTAACCTAACCCCCGAACCTCATAACATGAATATCTGTTTTCGTGTCAAACTTAGGCTAAATATTAGGTTTTTGTTATGTTCCTCTAAAACATAGGTGGCGACTCTACAATTAAAATACGAATAGACATCCTAGGAACAACACGCGCTCTATCCAAGCCGTTCTCCTCCCGGGGTATCTACAGTGGCGACTCCGCTGGGGAGTGTTTGAGGGTTAAACTTGCATTTGTTCAAAATCTACATCTTTTCTGGGCATTCTAGTCTCTAATGGGGGGTAGGGGGCGTGCACCTTTGGCCTTATTGTCCTAAGGCGCGCGCATCCCACATCAAGGACCAGAATCGCCCGCCTCCCATATGTTCTTCCTAGTTTTCTCTTCTTTTCTTCTACACTAATCATTTCTGCAGGGATTACAATACATTCAGGACCAGGGCAATCCCCTGAGTCCAAAGTCTGACATTCTGACAGGTTGCCCAGAAGCGGGCGCCTCCCACAGATGTTGCGCCATGCGCGCGCTTCCCATAACACCAGTCAGCGGCGCGCGCTTCTGGGTAGGTTTCCAGGACAAGAACAGGTTTCAGAACAGAGCATATTTGATTGGGGTGTGGGCACAGTTTCCTGCATCAGGCCTAATCTGGCCTTTTGGACTGTTTTACTTTCATGTGTTATTTTATCGGTCACACGGGTGATTCGAGAGTTGTCATTTATGTGTTTATTTGCTTTTCCTTCTTTTTTTTTTTTTAAAAAAAAAGTAAAAACGTTTTGTCACATGTTAGACCTCACACTACGTGCACGAATTCCTATAAATTGCTCACTATCGAGTCGCACAAGTCCAACCCCAAACCCGTCGAGGCCCGTCATAGGAAGTTTCAAGCTCCACCAGACCTTGACTCTTTCGAAGCGGTAAACCTCAGCCCGTGGCGTAGTTCATGACTACATTTCGGGGGTGACCTTAAGCCTCTCATTTAGCCGAGCACAAGCCAACACAATTCTAGTTAAGGTATAACACTTCGTGACTAAAGTCAGTTTTCATATGCCAAGATTTCCCCAAACTAATGTCTTCAAATCATACATGCCAAGTGGTTATCATGGGCGAAATAAAAACCAGTCCCTAAGTGGTTATTATGGACGAAATAAAAATCCGTCCCCGCATTTACTACATTAATTTAGTTTAATCCCGACATGTGTAGGATTCACAAGCGTGATGGAATCCGATGAGTATATGGGACCGCGAGATGGTCTATATACTAGTGTGATAATTCCATTATTTTCTTAGAAACTCAAAAGGGATTCCGTTCCTCTGACTTATATATAAAAAAAGAGTCTTTTCTTATGTGGTTTTGAGTCGTGTGCCCAATGTGTGCTCTAAGCCTCTTCATGGAACGAAAGTGTACTCAAGACTGACAAGGGCCTCTTCTACAATATAGGTTCAATTGGTACTTACCGTGTCTACCGGGATTCAGCGAATCGTTTAGTCCGTGAAGAGATCACTCCAACAGCTTCGACAGCATCAATGGCCGGCGGATCCAACACCGACAACACCATGTCTCTTGAGCAACTCTCCACCATGGTCCAACTTCTCCAAGAACAAGTCTCCACTCTTAATAAGGAGTCTCAAAGCAAAGATGACATTTGGCAATCCCACCTCGACAACCAAAGGGAGGCCCACGAGGCCGAAATGGAGCTAATGAAAGAAAAGCTCACCAAGCTCACCAATGGCAAAGGCAAAGAGAATAATGAGGAGTCCGAGTGGACTAAAGGTCTGTTTCAAAGCCCTTATGTTAGTGCCCGTACCAAAAAAATGGGGGAACCAAGCACCGAGAACAATAAGCCCAAGATGGTTGATTCAATCATAGCCTACATAGATCAACGCTTCAACGGTCTCAACTTAGGGAAAGGCTCCGATACAAGCCTCTATCAGTCATCCATTCTCATGAACACAATGGCTTCCCTCCCCGACAAGTTCAAGATACCCAACATCAGAAAGTTCAAGGGCAACTCTTGTCCCATGACACACATCGAGACTTAGATTTGGGCTATGGTACCGAAGAAGGTCTCACCCAAGGTTATGGCACAATGCTTCCGTCTTACTCTCGAGGGGGAGGCAAAAGATTGGTATGCTACTCTCCCGCTCACAGTCCGTCTTGATTGGGACGCCGCCATGCTTGCCTTCAAGAGTCAATACCAAGGCAACACCACCCACCGGCCAACCAAGAAAGAGCTTGAAAACACCACTCAAAGAGACAACGAGTCCTTCATTGACTTCACAAGAAGGTGGAATGACAAGCTCGCTGAGATTGTCGAGAGGCCTAACACCAAAGAGCAAATGGACATCTTTCTTAAGTGTCTAAAGATTGATCTCCGCACCCACCTAAGTGGGGCTTTCTATGCCGATTTCTCTCAAATGTATGACGCGGGGATCCGAATGGATGATTTGCTTAGGGAAATCAAGAAAAGTACTCCTACCCTCCGTTACAAGGACGCCTCTAGCTCCTCAAAAGAAGCTTCAGTTAATGCCGTCACTACCGAAAAGGGGAATTACAAAAAGGTTCCTCCACCCCAAGGCAAGAAGTCTCGAAACGACCGTGTCTACACGCCTCTCCAAGGCATGACTCAAACCGAGGCCTTCAAAGTTCTCAAAGCAAAGGGGAAAGTCACACCCATACAAGGGTACCAACCCAAGACAGTCAATGCCAATCATGCTCATCACAAGTATTGTGGCTACCACCAATATAGTGGCCACACCACCGAGGAATGCTTCATTCTCTGTAATGTCATCCAAGATCTCATAGACAAGAAGGAATTCATAGTTCCTAATGAGGGTGGTGTCAATGTAATAGAGGTAGGAGAATTTGAGGAGACCACTCATTCAACCCCAATTGTGAATGAGGGCTCCAATGCCATGAATAAGATTGATAATTCTTGTTATGTTGTGACTTACGATGAGGTAATAAGGGAAGTACTAGAGAATAGGAAAAAGAAGCAAGATGGGAACGTCAACATGCTAACTCGATCCGGACGAGTCATAGCAAGCAACCCCTCCACTTCTGCACCAAGCACCTCTTCTCAAAGGTCGCAAGCTCGCGACACTCCCGAAGACCCTCTACTAGTTCAACTCAAGAAAACTCAGGCCAACATCTCCATTTGGGACCTCATTGCATCCTCAAAGAAGCACCGAGATCTTGTCATCAGTAATCTCGACGACACGTCGATCTCTCCCGATACTACTCCTGAGGACCTCACTGCAATGATAGGCCACATTCATTTTGGCAATGTCATCACCTTTGCTGACATGGACCTCCCGCCATTTGGGCCCGATCACAATGAGGCTATCTACCTTAAAGTAAGAGCAAGTGGGGAGACCTATTTCAAGAGTTTTGGTTGACGGTGGTTCCGCACTCAACCTAATGCCCGGCCGAATCATGGGCATACTGGGGCTTAAGAATTCAGATTTGAAGCCTTCTACTCAAGTAATCTGAGGTTACGACAGCACTGCCCGTACATTCATGGGTATGGTGGAAATAGACATTGAGTTTGGGAGCATGGTCATGTCCGTCCCGTTTCAAGTGCTCAATGTGCCTTCCTCATTCAACTTTCTTTTGGGCCGACCGTGGATACACAGTTCTAATGCCGTCCCTTCAACTCTCCATCAGTATGTAAAGTTCAGAAATGGGGATAAAATAGTGACCGTTATGGCAGAAAACGTCACTATCCACAGAAAAGGGGAGCCCATCCACCAAATTCAGCATGGTTTAGCAGACTCTACCCTCTCCGGCGTCTCAATCAACGCCATTGACAAAGAAGGGGGAAACGGATCATGGACCCTCGGCAATCGTAAAGTCCTCCGCATGATGAGGAACATGAACTACTTCCCTGGTTTAGGCCTAGGGAAATATCAACAAGGGAGAATGCAACCCATTGAGGTTCCTTTTGTTAAGAACACGTTCGGTCTCGGATATGAGCCTTCCAAAGATGACTTAAAACACGAGCAACACGTCAAGAACGAAAAGGCCCGAGCTCGTAGGGAAGGCCGTCATTATGAGATTCCCAATCTAAGGCCTTACCTCAAGATGTTGAATGGGTATTTTGTTCGCCAAGGGGAAGCTGTCCCGTACATGATCTTTCCCAAGCCATAGGTTAACAGCAAGGGCATCAGAAAGCCCGGCCTTGAGACCTTTGCTGACTGCGAGATTTAGAAGTCCGAAAGGGAACCAACTCCCATGTCACCCCGTGAATAGTGGGGGAAGAAAGTGACCATAGAGTCCGAGACAGAGATCACCATGGGGGAAGAATTGACAGGTTTAGCCTCCATGTTCGAGGAACTCGCCATCATGGATGAGTGCCAAGTCAATGCCATCTACGACATCGACACAAGAAGGGAGACTATCAGTGAGATCCAGCCAAGCTCCGAGCCGATCAACAACTGGTATTCTACGAAGGGGCCCGTGGTATCCGAGGAATTCTTGGTCAAGAAGATGGGTTGCATTCCGCGCAAGGTTACAAAGGAAGACTTGTTCACTTTCACTTTCGAGTCCGAGAGTGTTTTCGATACCCTCACCCAAGAGGATATGGAGGCCATAGCCGAGCGTGTGTTCCCTTTCTTTGCTAATGAAAAATTTGATCTTTCTGAGTACCCCGAGATTGCAAACATCATGAATGATGAATTAACTAATAACGAATCTAATGAACTAGTTAATAACTATTCAAATAATGATGAAATAGACCACAAAAACACAACATACTTAAATGATCTTGCTCAACAGGTCCGTAGTCGTGGTGAAAATGGTCCAGGGGCTGACGAAGAATTGCATGTTGTTAATCTGGGTACCGACGAAGAGCCGAAAGAAACCAAGATCGGAAGCTTCTTCAAGGCGGACGAGAAAGACAGATTGACTACACTTCTTAGAGAGTTCGTGGATGTATTTGCATGGTCATACAAAGACATGCCAGGTTTGGACAGAAAGGTCGCTGAACACAGAATTCCGATCAAAGACGACGCCAAGCCAGTCAAACAGAAACTCAGAAAGATCAAGCCAGAATGGTCTCTACAAGTCAAAGAAGAGATAGAAAAGCTTCTCAGTGTAGGCTTCATCAAGATTATTGAATATCCGACGTGGCTGGCTAATATGGTCACAGTTCGAAAGGCTAACGGCAAATTCCATGTTTGTGTGGACTTCCGGGATCTGAACAAAGCTTCTCCAAAGGATGACTTTCCACTACCCAACATCGACATGCTAGTCGACTCCACCGCTGCCTACGAAGTTCGTTTATTTGTGGATGGTTTTTCTGGGTACAATCAGATTCTCATGGCCGAGGAGGATCAACACAAAACTGCTTTCACCACACCATGGGGCACCTTTTGCTACACAGTCATGCCGTTTGGGTTAAGGAACGCTGGGGCTACTTATCAAAGGGCCGTGACAGATTTGTTCCATGACATGATCCACAAAGAGATTGAGGTTTATGTGGACGACATGATCATCCACTCAAAAGGGACCGACGTTCAACATTTGATCGATCTCCGTAAGTTCTTTAAAAGGCTTGGTCAACACAAGATGAGGCTCAACCCCGCAAAGTTCACTTTTGGGGTTATCCGAGGCAAAGTCCTTGGCTACATGGATACCGAGAGGGGAATTGAAGCAGATCCCTCAAAAATCAAGGCGGTCATCGATATGCCTCCTCCCAAGACACAAAAAGAAATCAAAGGTTTCATGGGCAGACTTCAGTACATCAGTCAGTTTGTGCACCAACTTACTTCCATGTGCGAGCCAATCTTCAAGCTACTCAAGAAGAATGTGGCTCTAGAATGGACCGACGCTTGCCAAGAAGCTTTCGACCAAGTGAAGCATTACTTGACATGCCCTCCAGTCTTGGTTCCACCTCACAAGGAGAAGCCTCTCCTGCTCTACCTCACAGTGAACGATGAAGCCCTTGGGGCTATGCTAGCACAAAAGTGGACTCGCTCTGCTACATCTTCGAGAAGCCTTCCATGTCGACAAGGATAGCCAAATGGTACTTCATGCTCGCCGGCTATAACATCACTTACGTCACACTCAAATCCATCAGGGGGAAAGTGTTTAGTGATCATCTTGCTGAATTTCCGTGTGATAAAGTGAAGGGGGAGGACTTACATTTTCCCAATGATCACTTGGTTTGCACTACAACCGAGGAAAATAAGTGGCAACTTTTTTTTCGATGGCGCCAGCAATAAACATGGGTTTGGGATAGGAATGTTACTTGTCGATCCAAAGGACATCTACACTCCAATTTCCATCCGTCTCGAATTCGAAGCTACCAACAACATTGCCGAGTATGAGGCATGCATAGCGGGGCTAGAAGCATCTCTAGAAACAAATGTCACAGAACTAGAAGTATTCGGTGACTCCCTGCTCCTTATCAACCAAACATCGGGTAAATGGCGAATCCAAGACCCGACCCTTCAATAGTACGGTCGACACCTCGAGGAATTAGTCGAACAGTTCCAAGACATCACGTTCACTTATTTGCCAAGGGACAAGAATCGGTTTGCCGATGCTTTGGCTACTATAGCCTCACTGGTTGAGATGCCCAAAGGAAAAATGATGAAACCCTTCAAAATTTCAAGGAGGACCAGTCCGGCATACTGCATGAACATTGAGATCAATGAAGTCCAAGTAACCCCCCGTGGTACACTGACATCATGAACTTCCTCAACAACGGCACCTTCCCCGACAATAGCAACGGGAAATCTCGAGTGGCACTACAAAAGCTAGCCTCCAGATATGTGTTGATTGGAAACCGAGTCTACAAGAGACATCATCAAGGGATCAATCTTTTATGTGCAAACGAGTCCGAAGCTCAAGAAATCATGCACGAAGTCCATGAAGGCGAATGTGGACCCCACATGAATGGGATTATGTTAGCCAAGAAGATACTCCGTATTGGCTACTATTGGACTACAATGGAAAAGGACTGCATCGAGAAAGTCAGGAAATGCGCCAAGTGCCAGTTCCATGCTAATCTACAACATGCTCCGCCTTCACAACTGTACAAAATGACCACACATTGGCCATTCTCTTGTTGGGGCATAGATATCATTGGCAAAGTCCATCCTACAGGGAGCAACGGACAGTCATTCATCATTGTGGCCATAGACTATTTCACAAAATGGATCGAAGCACAAGCTTACCGAGTTCTCAACGCCAAGAAAGTGCCCGAATTCGTGAAGAACAACATTATGTGCCGATATGGTATCCCCCATGAGATCATCTCTGACAATGGCTCTCACTTCGAGAAAGAAATGGATGCACTTTTGGTTAACTACAAAATTACCAAGCACAAGTCATCCCCAAGCCAATGGAGCGGTCGAAGCAGCAAATAAGACAATCGAAGTCATCATACGAAAAATGGCTTCAACGGGAAGGGATTGGCCCGAGAAATTACCGTTAGCATTGTGGGGCTACCGTACATCAATACGGTCAGCAACGGGAGAAACTCCTTACTCATTGGTTTATGGATCTGAAGACGTAATCCCGGTCGAACTCGAGGTTCCTTCTCTACGGGTCTTACTCGAGAACCAAGTCAATGAGGTTGATTGGATGCAAAGTCGATACGAGCAACTAGCCCTACTCGACAAAAGGAGATTAAGAGCGTTCGAACGCACAAGGGCTTACCAATAAAGAATGGCAAGGGCTTTCAACAAAAAGGTGAAGCCTCGAAATATCAAAGTGGGAGATTTGGTCCTAAGACAACAACCTCCCAATGCCATGAATCCCCTTGGGAAGTGGGGACCTCGATGGATCGGTTCTTACGTGGTCAAGAAGATACTAAGTGGCGGTGCAGTCCGACTCGTAGATTTGGATGGCGATCAATTGCCAAAGGAGGTCAAGCTCGACAAGCTCAAGAAGTTCTACGCTTAACAAATAAAGACCAAAAAAAAAAAAAAACGCTCGCTAGGTTGAAAACCCGCAAGGGCGGCCTAGGCAAAAATTAGAGCACGTGCAAAAAAGAAGCTCGCTAGATTGAAAACCCGAAAGGGCGGTCTAGGCAAAAAACAGGTGCACAAAAAAAATGGTCTTCATTTGTTTGAACTACGGAGACCTGAGCCTCTCTACAAGAGGAACGTAGGCAACCTTCGGGTGCGGTCTAAAACATAAATTTTTTACCCAATCATGTCATAACAAAATGCAATTTTATTTATCTCTTGAATTATTTTAACCACTACAACGGATCTTGTTGAGAAATAAAAGACAATAAAACATTAAATCCTAAACAAGTGGTCTATTTAATTGCAATCTTGGGGTACTAGGAAAAATCTAATTTTCTCTTAGCCTTTGAAGGGCCACCCGAACGGCTCTCAATCCTATTCTTCTTGGGAGGCCTAGGAACACTGAGGCGGACCGAAACCTTCTGCACAGCAACGCGCCTCTGAGCATAGAAGCTATCCAAAGGGGTACCGAAAGGGTCAGCCAAAATATTGTGCGAATCAACAGCAGCTTCCTTATACGCAAAGCACTGCTAGGCTCAAAGTCTTTTCCTAACAGCTCAGCGCGAAGCACGTCAACC
The DNA here is from genome assembly GCA_026119855.1 of Campanula takesimana. Lineage (NCBI taxonomy): Eukaryota > Viridiplantae > Streptophyta > Magnoliopsida > Asterales > Campanulaceae > Campanula > Campanula takesimana. The sequence continues at coordinate 1,679,923 of JAOWBW010000296.1, read as the reverse complement.
CAAGTAATGCCGCGGTAAAGAGTGCCAAACATATAGTCCAAATAACTCTCGGGAAGAAAGATACTACCCCGGTAAATAGGGACAGAAGCCCACCGATGGCGGTCATCTCTCCAAGCCGATTGAAGCTCCGCTGAAAATTCCTGACCCATATACGAGACTGGATGAAACACCCCGCTCCTAGGGAAAGGGATAATCTGTTGGCGACCGAACTGCCTCAAAACCCGCTCCGGATAGTAAAATGAAGGAGTCTCTCAAGCCGGGTAAGACCACATGCTCAAAACCCGAGGTCCATTCCACAAAAGGACGAAGACCCCAAGAAGGAGGGCACCACTCAATGTCGGCTGATGTCCAAGAAGCAAAGAATTTTTTCCAACTATCCTCGGTTAAGTCTCGGACAAGCAATTTTATCCTATAAACAGCAAAAGGAGACAGGTTGCCATCCGGAGAATAAATCCTGTAATGCTCTCGAAGCCATATGATCAACAGCAAGGGGCTTCCCCGACGATCTCACCTTTTCAATGCAGCTCATCGAGGCCATGTAGAGTTTCTCCCACTATAAGAGGAATCACGCTAAACTGTTGCTCTTTTTCCTGCAAGATTATCTCAGCCAACTGTGCATCCGCTGTCCCGAAAGGTGCAATGAACAAAACCTCGCTGAAAAGGCAAACTGCCATGACATTCCTCTTGAGGGACTGAACCGTCGATTCCTCCGAATGCAAGCTGAAGAACATTGGCAAATCAGTTATATCTACTACGGTGCCATGCAACATCTTCCTCACATCTCCGATGGGAAGGTTCAACAAGTCAGACCAAAAATCGGTCACTCCACGTTGATATTTGGGGACGGCAATTTGACCCACCAGTGGCATACCAAGAATGGCACCGAAGTCATAAACAGTCGGCACCATTTAATTCGCCAAAATTTGAAAGTGTGGTTGTCGCAATCCCAAAAGGCTGCAGCGGCCTTCGACAAACCCCAATCCAGCTTCAAAGTCCGAAGTGTAAAAAGAATTCGGAAACCAAAATCTTTGATGAAAGCTTTGTTGGGATGGGTCTTGAAAGAGTACACGAAGGTCGACAAATCCTTCTCATACTCACTAACTGTTGGGTTTCCAAGTAACATGCGCAGCAGAATTTAGCATTTAAAATTTTGAAACCCAAAGCCATGGATCCGTTCATATGATTAAATCAAATACACATAAGAATAAAAGGAATAAACTAACCCTTGATGGCTATCAAATTCTCTTGGTCTTTGGTGGAGGTTTGAAGACTTGATCACGATCACAAAGCTTGAACACGAACTTTGAAGATGATGATTTTCACCCTCTAGCGGTATCCACACTTCGAACGAATATCAAAGGAGCTTCTTTGATCTTGGTTGCTAGACCAAATTGTGAAACACTTTTCCACAATCAAAAGAACTATATGGAATTTATTGTGTATTATTTTGTTCTTCAACCAAGAATGTCTTAGAACAAAATAAACCCTCTCTCAAACTCTTTGAGACTCACAAAATCATTAGCTTAGAGTGCTGGCCGAATTTGGTCTTTTATACACAAGTATGACCTATTCCAAATAGAAACTTGTGTCAAAATCCGTCCAAAATTCGTTTCCTAATCAAATTAGGAATCTGCAACCCGACAGTACTGTGCGGCGCGCCAAAATCCTCTGTGCGGTCGCACAACTATCTGAAACAAAACTGGCACAAAAACTGAGCTAAGTGTGCGGCCGCCCAGTCCATACTGTGCGGTCGCCCACTTCCCCAGAGTGTCCAGAATTTCCAAAATTCCAATGTAGTCCTTTTAAAGATTCGTTCTATTGTGTGTGACCCTCTAGGATTATACTAAGTTGGCAATGGGTTCAAACATGAAACCATAAGATATGATTAGGTTCTAGCAAACCGTCATACCTACCCAAATAGTATAACTAGATACAAGTTCGCATTCCTTTAGAATATGTCATAATCCCTTTGTCCACGATGTCATTGAACACAAGTCATGGTCAAACGGTCAACTTGTTTTGTTCAATACTTTCTCGATTCCGAATATGTTGATAATCCAAATGACATTGATCCAATCAATTCATTTGAGTCCGGCCGAACATTTCATCAACATCATTCCTACGAGAGGCCCAAGCTTGACATCTCTCCGAAGAGGGACAAATCCATTTAGTTATTATTCTTCCCTACGTGAATCCGATTATGCCAATCATACCCTTTATAACTACTCGGTTAAAGTAGCGTTTGAATATGTCAAACATAATGTTCATCAAGTGGAAGACTATAATAACTTCATGTCTAAGGATTCAAATGACATAACTAATATGAGATATATGTATGACATAGACCATGACATAAATCTCATAGAGCGGGTCATGTCCAGTACCTTGTTCCAAACAAGTACCCATAAATCTAACATGATCATCCCATGATCATTTAGCCTTTATACTAGTGCTTCAACAAGTACTAGGGACGGAGATTATCATAAGTAAACATGAACAACAATAATAATCAAAACATCTCTTTATTGATATGAAATAAATGATAACAATTACAACGTTTATTAAACGTGCCTAGGGCACCACTACCAACAATCTCCCACTTGCCCTAGGCCCAATCTCCCATGTATCTAATACCCATGGACCTAACATGACCATCATGTTTAGCTTGTAGAAGTCCCTTTGTTAGCGGGTCCGCAACATTGTCATCAGTAGGTACTCTGCATATATTTACGTCTCCCCTATCAACGATCTCTCGAATGATATGAAAACGCCTAAGTATGTGTTTGGATTTCTGATGTGCTCTTGGTTCCTTTGCTTGAGCAATAGCACCATTATTGTCGCAATAAAGGTCTATTAGATTAGCAATACTAGGAACCACTTCAAGTTCAGTTATGAACTTCTTAATCCAAACAGCTTCCTTTGCAGCATCCGATGCAGCAATATACTCAGCTTCTGTTGTAGAATCAGCGGTTGTACTTTGCTTGGAACTCTTCCAGCTTACAGCTCCACCATTTAACATAAACACAAATCCTAATTGCGATCGGCTATCATCTTTGTCGGTTTGGAAGCTTGCGTCCGTGTAAGCATTTACAACGAGATCATCTTCCATTCCTCCATAGACCAAAACGAGTCTTTAGTTCTTCTCAAGTACTTAAGAATCGCTTTTACAGCTATCCAGTGATTTTCGCCAGGGTTGGATTGGTATCTACTTGTCATGCTCAAAGCATAAGATACATCCGGCCTAGTACAAATCATGGCATACATGATGGACCAATTGCCGAAGCATATGGAACATCATTCATTTTCTCACGCTCATCTTTTGTCTTAGGACATTGAGTCTTGCTTAGAGAAACTCCATGTAACACGGGCAAGGTTCCTCTCTTAGAATTTTCCATACGGAATCTTCTAATGACCTTGTCAATGTATGTACTTTGGCTTAAACCAAGTAGCCTCCTTGATCTATCTCTATAGATTTTAATGCCAAGAATATATGCGGCTTCACCCATATCTTTCATTGCGAAGCACTTTCCTAACCAAGTCTTCACAGACTGAAGTGTAGGAATGTCGTTTCCAATGAGTAATATGTCATCCACGTATAAAATAAGGAATAGCACTATGCTCCCACTAATCTTCTTGTATACACAAGGCTCATCTTCGTTCTTGATGAAGCCAAACTCTTTGACCGATTCATCAAAACGGAGATTCCAACTCCTTGAAGCTTGCTTCAATCCATAGATGGATCTTTGCAATTTGCATACCTTAGAATCTTGTTCAAAACCTTCTGGTTGTGTCATATACACATCCTCTTGGAGTTTTCCATTTAGGAAAGCGGTTTTGACGTCCATCTGCCATATTTCATAGTCATGATATGCGGCAATGGCAAGCAAAATTCTTATAGACTTGATCATTGCTACGGGTGAAAAGGTCTCATCATAGTCAATACCATGAACTTGCCTATAACCTTCGCTACAAGCCTAGCTTTGTAAGTATGCACCTTCCCATCCATGTCAGTCTTCTTCTTGAAGACCCATTTGCATCCTATGGTTTTTACACCTTCGGGCGCATCAATCAAATTCCAAACTTGATTGTCTTGCATGGATTGCAATTCGGATTCCATGGCTCCAAGCCACTTGTCTGAATCAGGAGAGGACATCGCCTCTTGGTAGGTTGACGGTTCATCATTCTCAATGATTTCTACCTCATTACTATCCGTTACGAGAAATCCATATCTCTCAGGCTCGGATCGTAACCTACTAGATCTGCGAGTCGCTTGTGTACTTTGAACAGGTTCCACAACTCCTTGTGGTTCTTGTTCTTGTTCCACTATTGGTTCAATGTTATTTTCTGGGTCTCGAATTTCTTCAAGATTTATTTTACTCCCACTGATTTCTTTGGAGAGAAACTCTTTCTCTAGAAAGATACCAGTTCGGGCAACAAACACTTTGTTGTCCTTACGGTTGTAAAAGTAATATCCTTTAGTTTCCTTAGGATATCCCACGAAAATACATTTATCAGATTTGTGTGCTAGTTTGTCAGAGATAAGTCTCTTGACATAAACTTCGCAACCCCAAATCCTCATGAAAGATAAACTAGGTTTCTTTCCACTCCACATCTCATATGGAGTCTTTGGAACCGATTTAGTTGGAACTTGATTTAGTGTGAAAGCAGCGGTTTCTAGGGCGTAACCCAAAAGGATATTGGAAGATCAACTTGACTCATCATTGATCGAACCATGTCTAACAAAGTCCGATTCCTCCTCTCGGACACACCATTCCATTGTGGTGTTCCCGGTGGAGTCAATTGTGAAACTATTCCACAATTCTTTAGATGATCATCAAATTCTTGGCTCAAGTATTCACCACCTCGATCTGATCGAAGTGCCTTTATACTTTTGCCAAGTTGTTTTTCTACTTCATTTTGAAATATTCTAAATATCTCGAATGCTTCACTTTTATGTTTCATTAGGTAAACATACCCAAATCTACTATAATCATCAGTGAAGGTTATGAAGTATTGAAATCCTCCCCTAGAATTGCAACTTAATGGTCCGCATACATCGGAATGTATCAACCCCAATAAGCCGCTTGCCCTCTCACCCAGCTTGGTAAAAGGTGTCTTAGTCATTTTTCCAAGAAGACACGACTCACAAGTGTCATATGACTCTAAGTCACATGAACCCAAAAGTCCGTCCCCATGGAGTTTTGAGATACGCTTCTCATTAATATGACCAAGACGGCAATGCCATAAATAAGTATGATTTACATCATTAGGTTTAGATTTCTTATTTACATGATAGACATTATTTTCATTCTTGACATCCAAGATATAAAGGCCATTAAATGAATTAGCAATACCATAAAGCACATCATTTAAATAAATAGAAAATTTCTTATTCTCAATAAGAAACTTAAAACCCTCATTATCCAAACAAGAAATTGAAATAATATTTCTGCTTAAATCCGGAACATAATAACAATTGTTCAAAACAAGAATTAATCCGGAAGGTAAAGTGACTTCATAAGTCCCTACGGCTAATGCAGCAACTCTTGCTCCATTCCCCACGCGTAGATCTACTTCACCTTCTTTAAGCAGTCTCCTATTCTTTAGTCCCTGCACATTTAGACAAATGTGAGAACCACATCCGGTATCCAATACCCAAGAATCAATGGTAGAAAGGAGAATATCTATCATATAGATACCTGAAGTCGACGCAGCCTTGCTGCTCTTCTTCTTCTTTTGCTCTTCCAAGAAAGCCTTGCAATTACGTTTCCAATGACCAATTTCTTGACAATGGAAACAGATTGCATCCTTTTGTGAATCAGGTTTTGCCTCAGAAGCCTTGGCAACCTTTGCCTTGCTTATCTTGGGTTTGACAACTTTCGCCTTACCCTTTCCTTTGGCATTAGCCTTCTTCCCATCATGAACCAAAAGCACGGGAGAACCTTTCTCCACAATTTTCATCTCTGCAGTTTTGAGCATCCCATGCAACTCAGAGAGATTCTTATCCATTCCATGCATGTTATAATTCATCACAAACTGATTATAACTTTTAGGCAATGAATTAAGAATGAGATCCGTGGCTAACTCCAATGGGATTGGATAGCCAAGTTTCTCAAGGTGCTCTACATAACCTTTCATTTTAAGAAAGTGAGGACTCACTTGTTGTCCTTCATTCATCTTACAAGTAGTGAATGCAACAATGGTCTTGTACGTCTCTTGCCTAGCTTGCTCTTGAAACATGGTTCTCAGCTCCACGCCTATCTCATAGGCTTCCAAATGTTCCAAACTTTGTTGGAGTTTTGAACACATAGCAGCAAGCATGAGACAACTTACATCTCTAGAATCATTACGATGTTTCTTGTAATTGTCCCTTTCTACCCTAGGGGCAGTAGGCGGTGGTTCAGCAGGGAGAGGCCCATCGAGAATGTACAACTTATCTTCTTGCCTAAGAACGATTCTTATGCTACGGATCCAATCCATAAAGTTAGTACCATTCTCTTCGAGCTTATCCTTCTCAAGGATCGATCGCAACGACATTGATTGAGTGTTATTAGTCATTATCTACAAATATGCAAAATTTCCAAAATTTAATAAGTACCAATTTTTCATTAAAGAAATAAACAATGTATTTTTCCAAAAATACTCCCACTAAATTACATAACCTTCTTATACATCCAATGTATAATATAATTTAAATGGGTTAAGATCCAACTTTAATTTAATTTCAAGTCCGCTAAGGCGGATTACACAAAATCAAACTAATTAGGTAGACAACTCTTGTCAATCATATCTCATATGACTCTTAGTTCCTTTTATGAGATTCTTTAAGAAATCCAATTTCAAAATGCATGTTAAACCTCATCTTTGCCTAGGCCCAAAACTGTTTTGACGCCCAATTAAGTCTAACCATTTTAAACGCATAGTTAATGTGTCCCGCTAGGGCGTGCCCACATTATCTATCTTGCTCATACATAAATAAATTTAATGCACCTCGCTAGGGCGAATCTACATTAAAATCACTCATGTACTAACAAGTGTTTTAATCATGGCATGGCAATAAAAGACTTAAAACTTTCTTTGAAGGTTCATCACATATAGCATATAACACATTTATGAGCACATAATATAAACATGTTACACATCAAGTTTAGCCACTAAATTAATCTCCATTAATTTAAGCATAGTATTTATGTGTCATTAGTTTCTCTATAATTATGAGGATGAGACTGTTTCAACTTCGGTTATTATCTCCAAATCAAGACAGCAAGAAGTGCGGTCGAACTAAGCCATTTGGCAACCACAATCCCTCACTAATTCAAGAAACCAAGAAAGTAGTCCATGTGGCCGAAACTAAGCAATAGATGGTCTCGATGAACGTAGGCCAATTGCATTCACAATTCCACATGGATCTCCAAACTTTGGATCAAGAACTTTGTTTCTCAATTTTAGCAATTATGAACTCTTCATAATTCTAACTTCGTTTATCTTTGAAACTTTGATTGCGATCAATTTTGGGAAACACAATCTCGATGAACGCAGATTAGCCATCCAAAACTTGAACCAATCTAGGAATCACAAGACTAAAACAAATAGGAAAATCAAACCCCAAAATCCATACACAAACCAACTACCCAAAACCCATTCCAAATCAGCAAGTCTGGACTGGTTCTGTTACTGGTTTTGTTGAATTTTTGAAAAATTCCAGATTCTGTTTTTCAACCAAAATCAGACCTTCTGATCCCCTTGTGCGGCCGCCCAAAAACCCCTGTGCGGTCGCCCAAAACTGTGCGGCCGCCCAAGGCGTTTTGTGCGGTCGCCCGGTTCCATCAGAATGTGCAGAATTTTCAAAGTTCAAAAATTTTGTCTCAAAATTGTTTTTCCCCGATTATTAAAACTTTGATCCAATCAAAAATTAATAATCAACAATTCTGAATCCACCATAATTTATTTATTGCGATTGAATCGTGCGATTAAAGTTGCAAAACAATAAACCACATAAAATCACATAACACATAAACATCACATATTCCAATATTCACATCATGCAAGGCACATAAACAATTTATATACACATAACATGATCCAAGTATTGAATTAATCAACATGAACGGGGCTCTGATACCACTGTTGGGTTTCCAAGTAACATGCGCAGCGGAATTTAGCATTTAAAATTTTGAAACCCAAAGCCATGGATCCGTTCATATGATTAAATCAAATACAACATAAGAATAAAAGGAATAAATTAACCCTTGATGGCTATCAAATTCTCTTGGTCTTTGGTGGAGGTTTGAAGACTTGATCACGATCACAAAGCTTGAACACGAACTTTGAAGATGATGATTTTCACCCTCTAGCGGTATCCACACTTCGAACGAATATCAAAGGAGCTTCTTTGATCTTGGTTGCTAGACCAAATTGTGAAACACTTTTCCACAATCAAAAGAACTATATGGAATTTATTTTGTGTATTATTTTGTTCTTCAACCAAGAATGTCTTAGAACAAAATAAACCCTCTCTCAAACTCTTTGAGACTCACAAAATCATTAGCTTAGAGTGCTGGCCGAATTTGGTCTTTTATACACAAGTATGACCTATTCCAAATAGGAAACTTGCGTTAAAATCCGTCCAAAATTCGTTTCCTAATCAAATTAGGAATCTGCAACCCGACAGTACTGTGCGGCCGCCCAAAATCCTCTGTGCGGTCGCACAACTATCTGAAACAAAACTGGCACAAAAACTGAGCTAAGTGTGCGGCCGCCCAGTCCATACCGTGCGGTCGCCCACTTCCCCAGAATGTCCAGAATTTCCAAAATTCCAATGTAGTCCTTTTAAAGATTCGTTCTATTGTGTGTGACCCTCTAGGATTATACTAAGTTGGCAATGGGTTCAAACATGAAACCATAAGATATGATTAGGTTCTAGCAAACCGTCATACCTACCCAAATAGTATAACTAGATATAAGTTCGCATTCCTTTAGAATATGTCATAATCCCTTTGTCCACGATGTCATTGAACACAAGTCATGGTCAAACGGTCAACTTGTTTTGTTCAATACTTTCTCGATTCCGAATATGTTGATAATCCAAATGACATTGATCCAATCAATTCATTTGAGTCCGGCCGAACATTTCATCAACATCATTCCTACGAGAGGCCCAAGCCTGACATCTCTCCGAAGAGGGACAAATCCATTTAGTTTATTATTCTTCCCTACGTGAATCCGATTATGCCAATCATACCCTTTATAACTACTCGGTTAAAAGTAGCGTTTGAATATGTCAAACATAATGTTCATCAAGTGGAAGACTATAATAACTTCATGTCTAAGGATTCAAATGACATAACTAATATGAGATATATGTATGACATAGACCATGACATAAATCTCATAGAGCGGGTCATGTCCAGTACCTTGTTCCAAACAAGTACCCATAAATCTAACATGATCATCCCATGATCATTTAGCCTTTATACTAGTGCTTCAACAAGTACTAGGGACGGAGATTATCATAAGTAAACATGAACAACAATAATAATCAAAACATCTCTTTATTGATATGAAATAAATGATAACAATTACAACGTTTATTAAACGTGCCTAGGGCACCACTACCAACACCAACAACCTTGGCATCAAGGACAAAAGAGTTGGAAGCCATAGAGAAGGTTAATTACAAGCAAAATTGAGCAAAGAAAGAATGTTCAAGAATGGCAGAAAATAGCTGTTGGGAGAATAGCCTCGAACAGAGGATGATATTATAGCTGTTGGGGATATTTGGCCAGTAAATGTCAAGCCCCGAAATTCGCTCCCCAGAAGCGCGCGCCTCCTGTGCATGATCGGCGCGTGCATCCCATGGTCACTAGCAGAGGCGCCCGCCTCTCGTTCCAGAAACATCTCAACTGGCCCTTGTTAGAAGAAGAAATCATGCAGAAACAAAGTCCAAGTGCTCCCGAAATCAGCAGGAATCAACATTCTCCACCCTTGGTGACACAGTTGGACACACATTAATTTGGTCCGCCCCTAAGGCACGTCTAAATTAAAATTAGATAGAAACTTCCACTAACAGTAGGTTGTGTCTTTCTTTTTAAACCAAGGTCAATCTCGACATTTTCCTCGCTAAAGGGAAAACCTTCTTTTCGGCCTGCAGTCAACTGTGCCCGCACCCCAGGAAAAATCAACATCAAATGCAGCTACAAGCAGCAATTCGGTCCACAGGGATCCACTGAAATTGCCACTTCTCAAGCAAACATAACGGATTCACTAACGGATTCATCAATAAGAGTTCACTAATGGATTCATTCAACGGATTCGCTAACGGATTCGTCAACAAGAGTTCACAAACGGATTCATCCGACGGATTTACTAACAGATTCGTCAACAAGGGTCCACCAACAGACTCTTCCAAGTGATTCACTAACGGATTCATCAACATGAGTTCACTAATGGATTCATTCAACGGATTCACTAACGGATTCGTCAACAAGAGTTCACCAACTGACACATCCAAAAGAGTTCACTAACGGATTCATCCAACGGATTTACTAACGGATTCGTCAACAAGGGTCCACCAACAGACTCTTCCAAGGGATTCACCAACGGATTCATCCAACGGATTTACTAACGGATTCGTCAACAAGGGTCCACCAACAGACTCTTCCAAGGGATTCACCAACGGATTCATCCAACGGATTTACTAACGGATTCGTCAACAAGGGTCCACCAACAGACTCTTCCAAGGGATTCACTAATGGATTCATCAACGGATTTACTAACGGATTCGTCAACAAGGGTCCAGCAACAGACTCATTCAAGGGATTCACTAACGGATTCATCAAGCGGATTCACTAACGGATTCGTCAATAAGGTCCACTAACGAACTCATTCAATGGATTCACCAACGGATTCATCAACGGATTCACTAACAGATTCGTCAACAAGGGTTCACTAACGGACTCATTCAAAGGATTCACTAACGGATTCATCAAGCGGATTCACTAACGGATTCACCAACCACCGACGAACTCATTCAAGGGATTCACTAACGGATTCATCAAAGGGATTCACTAACGGATTCGCCTACGAGGTTCCACTAACGGATTCATCCAACAGATTCAACCGGCGGATTCATAAACAGATCATGCCACCCCCTCTATCAAAAGCCGCTCACACAGGGAGCGCACCTCTATCTCTCGTAATTTCAAATTCTTGCTTTCATCGAGTCTTTGCTTTTTCTTGGTGATGTCCTCGGCAGATGTCTTTTCTTTCGTCGGCGCGTTTTGCTTTGTAATCCACACCACCAAGGGGCTCTGTAGACACCCCGCCTTGGACCGCTCACCCTGATTGCACGGTTGATTTTTTGTTTCTCCCTCTTTTAAGTGTTTTTTGTCAGTTCCTGTTACTTCCGTTAAGTTCCTGATTGACCCCGTTAAGTCCAGGGACTAAACTGAATAACATGGCTAACTTTCTAGTCCATTCTGTCAAAAAAGCCTTCTCTGAGTCGCGCGCCATCCACACCCAAAGTGAGAAGCGCGCGCCTCTGGGCGTCAGTTACAGATTTCTGACCAAGAATCTCTCCCTTGCTCATTTTACATGATTTTGCCCGGGAAAGATTTCTTGGTGACTGAGTTTTGGCACCAAAAACATCTCTTTTACAACTATAAACCCCTATTCTCCACCATTTTCAAGGGACTCTTTTTAGCACTCTTAAAAAGGAGGACACTCTTTTTTGGAACAAGAAAACTCTACACAAAATACTTTCAAGGAATTTCCCAAGAAGATCTCTAAGAAGTATTTGAAGGTCCTTGAAGCATAGGTAAAAGTTCATCTTCCTCCTTCTTCTCTACTTCATCTCTTCTCTCTTTTACTTTAATCAAACGTGCAATCATCTCAAATCATTTTTGAGACATGACACCAACGACTACTTCACTTCATTGAAGCTAGTCAAGGAGTCATCTCCCTACATTCCAAAACCCCTTTTTAACCCCTTTTATCATCATCGAAGAATAGGAAGAACATTTTGATTATGTAGATTTTGAACAAGCAAGACCGACATTAGTCAGGCGAGATGGGTGTTTAAGTACTTCCCATCTCGTAACCTGACCCCCGAACCTCATAACAAGAATCTCTGTTTTCGTATCAAACTTAGGCTAAATATTAGGTTTTTCTTATGTTCCTCTAAAACATAGGTGGCGACTCTACAATTAAAACACGAATCGACGTCCTAGGAACAACAGCACGTGCTCTAGCCAAGCTGTGCTCCTCCCGGGGTATCTACAGGGGTATTTATACTTATTAAACCTAAACCTTTTAGGAGAAATAGGTGAAAACCCGTCAAAATGCGAAATCAAAAAAATAGGGTCTGAACAGGGCCTGCTCGGTCGAGTCCTTTAGGGTGCTCGGCCAAGAACCTATGTTCAAGCCCTTACTGTAATCCATGTTCGGCCGAGTCATGTGATGTGCTCGGCCGAGCACCACCAGAAACTTAATTTTAGCCTTTTATTTAATTCGTTCTCTTGTGTGTGACCCCATAGGATTATATCAAGTTGGCAATGAGTCCAAACACATTTGTTCTCATAAATCATGAGCGGACCCTAGCAGGCCATCATAATTACCCAATTGATACAACTTAAAGAAGTTCGTTTATCCTCATAGAACATATCACAATCCTTTTGTCACGCGATATCATATTGAACATAAGTTATGGTTCATGTCAACTTATATTGTTCAATGCTTTCTCGATCTTGAGTAGATTGATATGAGCAAATGACATTGAACACATCAATTCATTTGAGCGTGGCCACGCATTTCATCAATCTCACTCTTTGAGTGGCCCAAGAAGATATCTCTCTTGAGGGAGGGACAAATTCCATCTTGACTTATCATTCTTCCTACAAGAATACGATTATGCCAATCATAGCCTTTATGACTACCTGGTTAAGGGTAGCGGTTGACTATGTCAAAAATAATATTCATCATGTGGAAGACCATGATAATCTCAGGTCTAAGGATATCAAATGATATAATTGTATTAGATTTAATTATGACATTTGATCATGACATAAATCTCACAGCGGGTCATGTCCAGTACTTGTTCACCAACACGTACCCATAAGTTTAATTTGTATCACATACACATGATCATCATATTATCATCGATTGAACTTATACTAGTTCTTCATAAGTACTAGGGACATGGATTATTATAATAAACATTCAAAAATATATAATAATCCAGGTTGTTATCTCCATAACAAATGAGAACATGACATAACATGATGTTGGGTTTTGCACAATCATGAGCAGCAGAATAAACCTAAAAAGCCTAGAACCATTCAAGATGATTAAATTAATACGGAGTTGAATTTAGAATACTAACCGTGATGGAGATTTAAAATTTTCAGATCTTCAATCTCTGTTCTTCGCGCTTCTTTGAATCACGATCGCAGGAACACGAACAAGAAGATGATTAAGCAATCACCCTCTATGGATATCCACACGCGAACGAATATCAAGAAGTCCTTCTTGATCTTGACTGCTACATCCAAAAGGGCTATATGAATTTTGGGGTTCTTGATCTTTGATTCTCAATCTTGATCAAGAATATTGTTTCTCCAAACAACTAGGTTTTCTATGCTTAATGGCTAGTGAAAAGATGTTTATATAGATCCTAGTCCTTAACCCTTAGAGTACAAAATGCCGTCAATCGCTGCTGGACTCTTCGAGGATGAGTTCCAGTTGTTGTTAACCAAGGTAAGACTTATTTCTTCCAATTTAAATACGCGGAGGACAGACTCTTTGTATTAGATTATGGTCCTTGGGCTATAGAAGGAGCATTTTTTGCATTCGAAATGTGGCGGCCATTTACCATTTATGCACATTACATGATACTAGAAACCCCCGTCTGGGTTCAATTTCATGGCCTACCCCAAGAATATATAAACCCTATTGCGGCTCGAAGCATGGCACAAATTCTTGGTCACGTCATTGTTGTAAACTGGGATGTCACAGCCCATAGAAATGTTAGATTCCCCAAGTTAAAATCTGTATAAACCCCCAACAACCTCTTGTTTATGGATTTTACCTTCGCCAAGGAAGTAGGCCAGTTTGGATCACTTGTCGTTACGAGAGAGTTTTCAAGCTCTGCTGGGATTGTGGCCGAATAGGTCACTCATTTCCCTACTATTCTTTCCCCCTACATCTAGAATCCGAGATATTGATCATATGTTACGGACCATAAGCATTTCCCACAGAGTTCAACTCTATGCGAAAGAGGGAAACCAAACACCTAATCTTTATGAACCCAGAAATAGAGCCTATCTCCACCGACCCCAAAGAAAATCCACAAATATCATCCCCGCTCATAATCACTCCCCTACAGTTCCCTCACAAAACCACGACTTCTTCCCTCCACCACCACCACATCCTCAGCCACCTACCCCTCAATCCCCAGGAAAAAAAAACCAACCAAATAGATCCCCTTCCCCAGAGTATGACCTTTACATTCCCACTAGTCTCTACAGTTATAAAGAGGACCATGAAAGTGTTGGGTTTCCTCATAACATGTGCATCGGAATAAAGCATTAAAATTTTTGTGAAACCCAAAGCCCATAGATCCATTCATATGATTAAGTCAAATACATCCATAATGAATACTAGAATACTAACCCTTGATGCCTTTGATTTTAAACCTTGAATCTTGGTGGAGACTAGAACGCTTGATCACGAACAAAATCAGGAATACGAACTTTGAAGATGATAAGCTTCACCCTCTACCGGTATCCACACCTTCGAACGAATATCAAGAAACACTTGATCTTGGTTGCTAGACTGAATTGTGAAACATGCTTTCACAATGTATAGAACTATATGGAATTATTATGTGTGTGTGTTTTCTTGTTCTTCACCCAAAAGATCTTAGAACAAGAAAATAATCCTCTCAAACCCTTGGAGGCACTCACAAAGCTATGGAATGATTAGGGCAACTAGAGGGTGTTTAAATACTTGTTTAACATATTCCAAATAGGTAACAAGTGACTAAACCCGCAAGAAAACGGATTAGGAAAATCCCAGCCAAAACAGGACTGGTCCGCCCCGGTACAGCAAAGGGTCCGGCCGGATCCTAGCACGGTCCGACCGGGTCTTGTGCATGGTCCGCCCGGGGCATAGAAGTGGTTCGGCCGGGTCCTTTACAAGGTCTGACCGGACCTTCCCTTTTCCACATTTCTTCCTCTAAATTCCTAATATTCCTCAAAGGCCCTTCGATCCAAATTCCAATTAAGTCCTTTATGATTCGTTTTATTTGTGTGTGACCCTATAGGATTACACTAAGTTGGCAATGGGTTCAATCATAAACCCATAAGATATGATTAGGTTCTAGAAAACCATCATACCTACCCAAATAGTGTAACTATATACAAGTTCGCATTCCTTTATAGAACATGTCACGATCCTTTTGTCCACGATGTCATTGAACACAAGTCATGGTCAACAAGTCAACTTGTATTGTTCAATACTTTCTCGATACCGAATATATTGATAATCCAAATGACATTGATCCAATCAATTCACTTGAGTTTGGACAAACATTTCATCAACATCATTCTATGAGGGGCCCAAGCTTGACATCTCTCCCAAGAGGGACAAATCCAACTTAGCTTATTATTCTTCCCTACGTGAATCCGATTATGCCAATCATACCCTTTATAACTTCCTGGTTAAAGGTAGCGTTTGAATATGTCAAACATAATGTTCATCAAGTGGAAGACTATAATAACTTCATGTTTAAGGATTCAAATGACATAACTAATATGAGATCTATATATGACATTGACCATGACATAAATCTCATACTGCGGGTCATGTCCAGTACCTTGTTCCAAACAAGTACCCATAAATCTAACATGATCATCCCATGATTATTTAGCCTTTATACTAGTGCTTAACAAGTACTAGGGACGGAGATTATTATAAGCAAACATGAACAACAATATTAATCAAGCATCTCTTTATTAATATGAATAAGATGATTACAAACAACGTTTAAATAAACGTGCCTAGGGCACCAACACTAACAATCTCCCACTTGCCCTAGGCCCAATCTCCCATGTATCTAATACCCATGGACCTAACATGACCATCATGTTTAGCTTGTGGAAGTCCCTTTGTTAGCGGGTCGGCAACGTTATCATCAGTTGGTACTCTGCATATATTTACGTCTCCCCTATCAACGATTTCTCGAATGATATAAAAACACCTAAGTATGTGTTTGGATTTCTAATGTGCCCTTAGTTCCTTTGCTTGAGCAATAGCACCATTATTGTCACAATAAAGGTCTATTGGATTAGCAATACTAGGAACCACTTCAAGTTCACCAATGAACTTCTTAATCCAAACAGCTTCCTTTGCAGCATCTGATGCAGCAATATACTCAGCTTCAGTTGTAGAATCATCGACTGTACTCTGCTTGGAACTCTTCCATCTTATAGCTCCACCATTTAACATGAACACAAAACTCGATTGCGATCGACTATCATCTCTGTCGGTTTGGAAGCTTCCATCCGTGTAACTATTTACAACGAGATCATCTTCCATACCTCCATAGATCAAAAACAAATCTTTAGTCCTTCTCAAGAACTTAAGAATTTCTTTAACAGCCATCCAGTAATTCTCACCGGGGTCGGACTGATATCTGCTAGTCATGCTCAAAGCATAAGATACATCTGGCCTAGTACATATCATGGCATACATGGATCCAATTGCCGAAGCATATGGAATCTCACTCATTTTCTCACGCTCATCTTTTGTCTTAGGACATTGAGTTTTGCTTAGAGAAACTCCATGTAACACTGGCAACTGTCCTCTCTTAGAGTTTTCCATGCGCAATCTTCTAAGGACCTTGTCAATGTATGTACTTTGGATTAAACCAATTAGCTTCCTTGATCTATCTCTGTAGATCTTAATGCTAAGGATATATGCGGCTTCACCCATATCTTTCATTGCCAAACACTTTCCTAACCAAGTCTTTACAGACTGAAGTGTGGGAATGTCGTTTCCAATGAGCAATATGTCATCAACATATAAAATAAGGAATAGCACTATGCTCCCACTAATCTTCTTGTATACACAAGGTTCATCTTCGTTCTTGTTGAAGCCAAACTCTTTGACTGATTCATCAAAACGGAGATTCCAACTCCTAGAAGCTTGCTTCAATCCATAGATGGATTTCTGCAACTTGCATACTTTAGAATTTTGTTCAAACCCTCGGGTTGTGTCATATACACATCCTCTTATAAGTTTCCATTAAGGAAAGCGGTTTTGACATCCATCTTCCATATTTCATAGTCAGGATATGCGGCAATGGCAAGCAAAATTCTTATAGACTTGATCATTGCTATGGATGAAAAGGTTTCATCATAGTTAATACCTTGAATCTGCCTATAACTTTTTGCTACAAGCCTAGCTTTGTAAGTTTGCACCTTCCCATCCATGTCAGTCTTCTTCTTGAAGACCCATTTGCATCCTATGGTTTTTACACCTTCGGGTGCATCAATCAAGTTCCAAACTTGATTATCTTGCATGGATTGTAATTCGGATTCCATGGCTCCAAGCCACTTGTCTGAGTCAGGAGAAGATATCGCCTCTTGGTAGGTGGTCGGTTCATCATTCTTAATGATCTCCACCTCATTACTATCCGTTATGAGAAACCTATATCTCTTGGGCTCGTATCGTAACCTACCAGATCGGCGAGTTACTTGTGTATCTTGAACATGTTCCACAACTCCTTGTAGGACTTGTTCTTGTTCCACTATTGGTTCAATGTCATTTTCTGGGTCTCGAACCTCTTCGAGATTTACTTTACTCCTACTGATTTCTTTGGAGAGAAACTCTTTCTCTAGAGAGACACCAGTCCGGGAAACAGACACTTTGTTGTCCGTTCGGTTGTAAAAGTAATATCCTTTAGTTTCCTTAGGATATCCCACGAAAATACATTTATCAGATTTGTATGCAAGTTTGTCTGAGACAAGTCTTTTGACAAAGTCTTCACAACCCCAAATTGTAGATACCCCGGGGGCGAAGGCCGCGGCTTTAGGCCAGAGCGCGCGAGCTCATCCTAGGATGTCTAATTGTGTTTTAGTGTCGCCACCCACGTTTTTTAGGAACGTAAGAAAACCTAATGTTTATGAGCCTAAGTTTGATTTACGAAAACAGAGATTCTTTGGGATGAGGGGTTCGGGGGTTAGGTTACGAAATGGGAAGTACTTAAACACCCATTTCGCCCGAGCAAAGTCGGTCTTGTTTGTTCATAATTCACTTTAAATATAAATGTGTTCTTCCTATTTGAATGATGATAAAAAGGGGTTTTAAAGTTTAAAATGTAGGGAGATGACTCCTAGGCCAATTTAATGTAATGAAAGGACCATTGGTGTCATGTCCCAAGTGGTTTTGGGGTGATTGCACATTTGATTGAAGAATAAGAAGAAGAAAAAGAAAAAGAAGAATAAAGTTTAAGACCTTTACCTATAGTATCCTTCAAAGAGAACCTCTTGAAAAGCTTTGAAGAAGAGGTTGAATACTTAGAGAGAACACTTTTTGAGTTCCAAAGCTTTTTAGTTGAAAAAGGTCTAAAAGAAGTCCCAAGGAAAAGTCTAGAAAAGAAGTGAGGAAAAAGGTCCCTTCCAATGATGGATTCGAGGGGTTTTTATAGTTGAAAGAGGGGAGGTTTTGGAGCCAAACAGAGTCTCCAAGAAATCTTTCCCGGGCAAAATCATGTATAATGAGCAAGGGAGAGATTCTTGGGCAGAATCTGTAACTGACACACCCCAGAAGCGCGCGCATCCCACCTAGGCGGCGGAAGACGCGCGCGTCTGGCCTCAAGAGGCGGACGCGCGCGACTCTGAAAAGCAATTTTTGACAGAATGGACTAGAAAGTTAGAACTGTTATTCAGTTTAGTCCCGGGACTTAACGAAGTCCGTCTGGAACTTAACCATAGTAACAGAAAACACATAAAAGAGGGAGAAACACAAAATCAAGTGTGCAATCGGGGTGAACGGTCTAAGGCGGGGTGTCTACAAAGCCCATCGGCGGCGTGGATTGCGAAGCAAACGCACCTATGAAAGACAGACATCCGCCTAGGACATCACCAAGAAAAAGAAAAGACTCGACAAAAGCAGGAATTTGAAATTTTAGGGGATAGAGGTGCGCTCCCTGTGTGAGCGGCTTTGAGAGATAAAGGTGCGCTCCCTGTGTGAGCGGCTTTACCAATAGCGGGATCCGTTTTCTGAAGGCGGGATCTATTTGCTGGAAGTGGGACCTGTTTGCTGATAGCGAGATCCGTTTGCTGGAAGCGGGACCTGTTTCCTGATAGCGAGATCCGTTTGCTGGAAGCGGGACCTGTTTGCTGATAGCGAGATCCATTTGCTGGAATGCGGGACCCGGAGGACCGTTTGTTCAAGTGCGGGGCCTAGAAGACCGTTTGCTGAAGTGCGGGGCCTAGAGGACCGTCTGCTGAAGTGCGGGACCCAGAGGACCGTTTGCTGAAGTGCGGGGCCTAGAGGACCGTATGCTGAAGTGCGGGGCCTAGAGGACCGTCTGTTGAAGTATGGGACCTGGAGGACCGTTTGCTGAAGTGCGGGACCTGGAGGACCGTTTGCTTTGAATGGATGTAGATTTTGCTTGATGAGGAAGCGGTGATTCTGTGGCTCACCCCGGACCAAGTTGCTGTTGTGAGTCGTACTTTGATGTTGACTGTTTGACTTTGACTTTTGATGGGGTGCGGCACAGTTGACTGCGGAGTGCTTTGTGCTGGGGATGAATTGTGAAGACTGATTTTTGAGAATTAATGGCGTCTGTTACGAACTTCACTCAGCTTGTAGTGGTGGAGCTAAAACTCAAATGAGCATGGATGTGACACCTTGATTCCCGCATGGGGAGTTGTGTTTGAATTTGTCAGGGAGCAAAGGCGCGTGCGTCTGATCTTTGCTACGGGAAGCGGCGCGTCTGAGTGACATGGTGGGAGGCGCGCGCATCCTGTTTCAGTTCAGCATATATAAACAGACAGTTCACTTTTC
This sequence comes from Campanula takesimana, assembly GCA_026119855.1. NCBI lineage: Eukaryota > Viridiplantae > Streptophyta > Magnoliopsida > Asterales > Campanulaceae > Campanula > Campanula takesimana. Next base: position 1,659,853 of record JAOWBW010000296.1, on the reverse strand, counting down.
CGGCGAGTTTTCAAAATTTGAAAGAACCCTCCTAATTCCGAACCAAATTTTCGCGGAGAAATCACCCCAAAACACTTTCTTGTTGTTCTAGGAGCGATTCCATCATAGAAACAATGTCAGATCGTCAACAATCTCCTCCATTCGAGATGCCACAGGGCGAGGAGCCCGAGGTTGGAATTGAGGCGATGGACCCGAGTTTGCTCACGTACCAGCCGCATACCCATATCTTCCACTTTGTCACAGCGGGATTGGTAAGAATCTTTCATTCTTTTGTGATTTTCGCGCTTTGGGGCTGCTCTATTTCACCCGTATTTTTCGCTGCAGCTTCTTTTGTTGATCGTCGCTGTTTGTTGTTGTTGTGGATTTATTGCAAGAAACATGTTCGGATACCCATTTTCATACCCACACACTCGCATGCATGTTGAAATTTCTGTTTTGGGTTTGTCCGTTTTCTAGCCGTTATGCTGACGAAATTTTCGTTGTTTCTTGTTTCTTTTCAGGAGTGGAGCCACCTGTCGGAGATTCGAGACGGAGCTCATGGCCCGGTTACCATTTGGAGTAAGCTACCCGAGAATGTCAGGGCTCGAGTTCAGGCCACCCATTTCGGCCTCTTTATTATCAGTCTGCCGGCGTTGAAGAGTGATCCGGATGTTATTCAGGCTCTGAGAGAGAGATGGTGGGACACCACCCATAATTTTCATCTACCTATGGGAGAGGTCACGATGACGCCCACTGACTTCACGGCATTGACTGGTCTGCCGTTTGTGGGGGAGCCTGTCCCTTGTGTTTTGAGAGGGACCCTTCGGACTGCTGACGAGCTGTTGGCCTTGGTTGACTGTGGCTTCCCGGTGAAGAATTACCGAGTCACTTAGGGAAGCATCCGTCGATATTTTAGTATTCTTGCAGCCAAGCCTTTGAGTGTCACTGCTGAGCGGGTCGATGCTGTGGCCCGTTGTTTTATATGGTACCTGCCGTCCCATACTCTGTTTGCCAGTGGAGGATCATCGGCTTCCTTGGCTTTGCTTAATTTGTTGGTAAACTTGGACCAGGACGGTCAGTATGACTTGGGCGCAGCGGGCTTGGCTGCTTGTTATCACGGCATGGATCTGACCAGCCGTTCGACTACTAGCTCGGTCACGGGCTTCAGCCTGTTGTGGGAGGTATACTGCTTTCCCTTTTCTTTTCAGCTTTCTTGTCATTGCTTTACTGTATCTTTGAACTGTCATTTAATTCTGCTCTTGCCTCTGTTTTGCAGCTATGGGCCTTCGCTTTCTTGGAGCTGAGGGACTTCAAGATTAATAGAGAGGGCCAACCCCAGTATCCAGACTGTGTGAGGTGGTCGTATAGGGAGAGGAACGTGAGGACTGGCACTGTTCCCATCAGCCTGCTTTCAGCTCGACGCCACTTGGATGCTTTGAGGCCAGAGGTTGTCGCCTCCTCTTTGTTCCCATGGAGAGCTATTTATGCTTTTATTGAGCACACTCTGATTCCCACCCGCTCGAGGCTTCTGATGAGCTCAGTGGAGTGTATGGCGATGTATCTTGGAGAGAGAGTTTTCTGGCAGCATGGTGGCTAGGTGACGGACTTCCACCACCCTCCTAGGCCAGCGGTTCCTGATGTTCCTCCTTTCTATCCTCGTAATTGGAGGGCTCTTTCAGAGGCAGACCGGGCAGTCTATATTGCGGGGGTTGATGTTGTCCCTTTCATTCATCTAGAGCAGGATTATGGTTTATTCAGGGAGCATAACCTCCAGCAGGGTTTCATGTTTACTGATCTGAGGGAGACACATGCTGCTCCACAGACTTTGGCTCGATTCTATCCCACCGGTGCTGGATATTGCTTTGATCCACCTCTGCCTCCTTCATATTATACTTATTCAAACTTTGGGGTGTATGAGGAGCAGAGGGAGATTGTTCCTGAGGACATGTCGCCGGAGAGAGAGCCTCCTATTCAGGCTGCTGTGGTATACTTTTCTGACTGTCTTTGCATTTCTCAGTTCCAATCCTGCTTTTTTGTTCCTTGTGTTGATGCAATTTTCTTTTTCTGTCCTCTATTGTAACAGGTACCTGTAGCTGCTTATAGGCACTTAGGCAGACAGAACAAAGGGATGAGGAGGAGACTCCGTCAGCTGGAGGAGAGGGTGCTAGGGCTATGCAGGGACATTGCCGCCATGACTAGAGATGCTGCTGGTGCTGTCTCTGGTGCTGCGACAGGAGGTGCCCGAGGTACTCGGGGCATGGGACGAGGCTGTAGGGATGCTGCACTGGATATTGATGAGGCTGTCTCTTCGGCGGGGCGGTCACTAAGCAGGAGTCTGAGCCGAGGAGGTAGCCAGAGCAGGGGCGGTGCTAGTTCATCAGGGAGAGCTGCCAAGAGGACCCGGCATGATGTTGTGGTAGAGACATCTGAGGAGGAAGAATCCGCTGATGATGATGACGAGGAGACTGAGAGTGGCAGTGGGGGTGGGCACGGTGCTGCCGATGATGATGATTCTGAGTAGCCTTTGAGAGACTGAAAACACTTTTCATTTACATGTAATAAACATTTAGCATGTATTTACAATCCTAGTTATTTACTACGCTTTTTTAGTTATCTGTCTAGACTCGATCCTGAGTGTCGACTCTTTTACAAGCAAATGTGTGCCCAAAGCGTGCTTGCTATCGTCATTTGAGCTTCTCTTGTTGCTGGGATTGATCTTTTCTGCAGGTTGAAGGCGTTGGAACGCCTGGGTTCTGTTCTGAACTGACAAAGGCTATTTCTGTTTCTGTCTGCTGTCAAAGGCGCGCGCGTCTGAACTTGGGGACGGGAGGCGCGCGCGTCTTGCATCATTTGTCGGAGGCGCGCGCTTCTGGCTTGCTGAATTCCAGCCCCTTTCTTTTCTGAGCAAAGCACTCCAACAGCTATAAATTTAAACCATTTTCGATCAGAATGATCACACAGCAATATTCTGCATCCTTTCCCTTACTCTATACCTAAAAATTCTTGTAGCGATGGCCCCGATGACCTTTACTTTTGAAGTCAAAGTTTTCGTCCCCGAAGGCGATAAGTCCGTCCCCATTGCTCGAATTGTGAAGGCGCGTCCTAGCGTCTTTGACCATTTGGGAAGGCCAAATGAGGGTATTGTTGTCGTTGATCCCGTGAAGCCGGTGGTCCATGTGAGGGATTATAGGTCCCGTTACTTGTCTAAGAAGAAGAAAGGCAAGGGAAATTCTTCTCATGTGTGGAAGCGCCCCATGGTTGTTCCCGCTAAGGTTCCGCTTGACAAAGGTAAAGGGAAGGCCGTTAATGAAGCTCCATCCCGTCCTAGTGTCTTTTCTCGTCTTGGTGGTCTCGAGAATGCTCCGCCCCCATCCAAGAAGACTAAAGCCGTCCCCAAAAGCAATGGGTCCCCAAACCGAAGAAAGATTAGATATTTCTTTGTACCCCACGAGATTTCAATTAATAATAGACCACTTGTTAGGATTTTAATGTTTTAATGTCTTTTATTAGTTCAACAAAATCCGTTGTAATGATAAAAATAATAATGAATAAAAATTGCATGTCACGACCCGAAAACTAGGCTCTATTTTATTAGTAATAAATAATTATTATTTATTTATTTGCTTATTTATTTATTTATTTATTTATTTGAATTAAATATTTATGTGTGCATTTCATGTGTTATAATAATTTATGCCTAGCATATTATTTGGGTCATTTGTGCTAGTGTAGAAGTGTTGAGTCTTATTTGTTAGTGGGGAGTTTATTTGAGAAAGGGTAGTATTAGGGGGAGGGGCCTAAGTGTAAAATGTTCAAATAATTTCTCCTACTCCCTCCCTACTCTCCGCCCTCACCTCCCTCACTCTTTCACTCCATCTCTCTCCCAGCACATTTCTCTATCTCTCTTCCATAGCAAAAGGTAAGTTTTTCTCTCTTCATTTTCTTCCTCTTCCTCTCATTATCTCTCATTTCTCATAACTTGAAACTTGTTTAGATCGTCGATAGGATCGTAGGAGGCCAAAAATATTTGAAATCCATCATCTTTGAGAAATCTCAAGTAAGTTGCTTTTCCCCATTTTATGCTAGAAATGTTCATCCATGGTTGTATGATGTATTGTGGTCGTTTATTGCAATCTTGGATGAGTTTTGAGTTATTTCAATGGTTTGATAAATTTTGTGAGAAATTGATGTTGGGTTGAAATCTCTTGGATTGGATGTTCTAATTTATGTCTTGCGAGCCATTTTGAGTTTCTAAGTTGCTAGGGTACCTTGGTTTTGATACCTAGAAGTATTAACCTTGAGATTGTTGATTTAGATGTGAAAATGGTGGGTTTTTGTGTCCATTTCCGAGTTGAAGAACCCAGGAAGAATTCTGGGTTTTGCTGAATTCCTTTGGAGGCGCGCGCACCATTTGGTGTGAAGCGCGCGCACCCCCCCTCTCCCCCTTTCTGGTAAAACCTTCTGATGGATGGAGGCGCGCGCACCCTTCCATAGGAGGCGCGCGCACCCTCTCCTCCTCCAACTTGATTTTCCTACTGATCAAGGTGGCGCGCGCACCCTCCCATAGGAGGCGTGCGCACCCTCTCCCCTGGTGTGAAATTTATTTCCCTTTTGTCCAATCTTTCGAGAGCCATATCTCCCTCATCCGGACTCCTTTTTAGGTGTATAAATTATCGTTTTGAAGCTCTCCTTGAGCTCTTCGAGACAAGTGAGTAGTTTTGATTGTGTTCTTGAGTTAACTGGATCCTTTGTGATTGAACGTGTTATGGGAATTATGTTATCATGGTTGAGTTTATTGGAACACCTTTCTGGTGTGTTGTTGGTTCATTTCATCTTATTGGTGATCACTTTGTATGGTTCCCTACTTTGGAATCGTTAGTTGTTTATCGCGCTAGTATTTTATTACTTAGCCTTTACTTGAAAGTCCAGCTGGTATTTTGAGTGTGTTTTGGGCGATGCGAAACATTATGATGGCACAGCCAAGTCCATTGTGATGTTGACCATTGTTTTGCCCCATTATTTCCCTCCTCCAGATTGGCCTTGGATGTGAGATGAGCTAGCCCATTTGTGAGCATTTAGCTATTGGTTTTTGGGCTTTGACTGTGTGTCACTGTCCCTTTGTTATTGGTTCCGGTACCGGGGATTTCTCTTCAGCTTTCATGCTATTATGAAGATGTTGATTTGGTTGATCGTTGAAGCTGCGCAGAGACCTTTATTTGGTTATATCAGTTTGGAAAACCTTGGCTATATCCTTTGTTATGTGTTTATTTCTGCTGCTATCTGTTATGTGATAACTGCTATGTGCTATCTATGATTTATTATTGTATATTGCATCATAGCATGTCATGTAGTTGCATTAGTGACTTATTGAGATTTATCTCACTCCCTTTCTTTTTATCTTTGTTTTTCCTTAACCCCCCCCGGTGGAAAGGATTAGACTCGCTGATCACGAGACAGGACGTCGAGTGGGTTCGAGCTTTTGGGGCAGGTTGATATTGGTGGGTTTACATTATATAAATGTGTAACCTTTTTGGGATATTTGTATCAAACATTGACGTCATTAGGATTTGTATATTTTATAACTTTGGCGTATAAGCTTATGGAGTTTATACTAGTTTTATTTTGTTGTTATTAAATTGTTTTCCAAAACCTTGTGTTATCCTCTTTTGGTATAAAAAGGAAAATTTTATCTCCATTATTTTGAGTAAACTCCTTTTCCGCCCCTCGTACTATGGCCCCCAACATCAATTTGACACTCGTACTATTGAAACAACAAATGTATGATGCGTACTATAGTTTTATTAGCAAAATTAACCAATTTACTATTCATTTGTTAACTTTTTTTAACGAACATTATTTTTTTAACGGGCATTAATTTATTTTAACAAAACTAACTTTTGGGGCGATTTTTGAGTTTTTCGCCGGATTTGCGCCGTCGGCCATATCTCCGGTACCGCTGATTGTTTTACTGATCCAACGGTCAATATGAGCGCCTGAGTGATGCGAACATACCCCAGAAATTTGACGACGATCCACGGTTAATGAAGCGGGAATTTGATTTTTAATATAGCGAATTTTTGGAGATTTTCGCCAGTTTTCGCCGCCGGCCATTTCTCCCTCTACGGCAATTATTTGGAAGATCCCAATGGTCATCATGTGCGCCTAGGGATGCGACCAAGAGCCCAGAAGTTTCACGACGATCCAACGGTTAACGAAGTCAGAATTCGATTTTTTACATATGCAATTTGGTTTTGATGGAGATAACAAAAGTTAGTTATAAATTAATGCTCGTTAAAAAAATAACGTGTGTTAAAAAAAGTTAACGACTGAATAGTAAATTGGTTAATTCTGCTAATAAAACTATAGTACGCATCATACATTTGTTGTTTCAATAGTACGAGTGTCAAATTGATGTTGGGGCCATAGTACGAGGGG